>JAHZMZ010003626.1:0-12231 GCA_027743805.1 Lepidocyrtoides sp. E14 | reverse complement strand
TGTAATTAATACCTTTTATGAACAATAGTATTTGCGGGCCCGTTTTGGACACACATAAAAGAATATTGGGAAATAAGGGACAGACCAAACCTACTTTATATAAAATATGAAGATATGAAAAAGGTTTGTAGACAATGTAACATAAAAATGCTGAGTCACCCAACCCATGAGTCAACATTGCTGAATTTAAGGATTAAATTTCTCCTTATTATAAATAAGTATGTTCATGACATTTATAGGACCTGCCAGCCATCATTCGTAAGACAGCAACATTTTTGGAAAAGAAGCTTAGCGAGGAACAAGTTCAAATTCTAACGAATCATTTGAGCTTCGAAAGCATGAGCAAAAATCCGTCAGTTAACTACGAGGATATTGTGTCAAACATGCGAAATTTGCATGGTACGTTCCACGACTCAAAGTTTATGCGGAAAGGCGAAGTGGGTTCTTACAAGCAAGAGATGACGCCAGAAATGGTGGCGAAACTGGATGCATGGATGGAGGAAAATAAAATCCCAGGTTTGTATGATAACTGACAATGTAACGTAGGTGGTAAGGCGTGTTTACAAAGTGTATTTTGTAAAGTTTGTGGACCACTGTTTCCGGATGTATATTTATTTAATACAGCTAAAAATAAAATGCAATGCATACTTTAAAAACTAACTGTATTTATACTAAAGTTACACATACGTATTACGTACCTATATTTGCTTCTAATATATACTTGTATTTTGTTCTATACAAAGGATTATTATTATATATCTACTGTAACGTAATTTATTATTGAAAATAAAAGAAGCAATTTAATGGCTCAATTAATGGAAATAAGAAATGCAACGAATTCAACGAATTGACAAAAGAGTACACTATGCCCTTTAATTAAAGGCCTTAACCATGGAACAGACTGACAGAATGAGGTGGATGCTTTGTTATCCTATTATTAACACTGTTGTTTAACAGCCTTTTTCTTATCTGCCCTTCTCCTGGATTTTCATTTATGTATGTGGATTTTCTGATCAGGAACTGAGATAAAAATCGTTGATTCATACAGTTATTAAGTTTGCACACAATTGTATGGAATTGAATATATATAGTTTAATGTTTATAAAACCTACAACATGAAGTACAAAATAATGTATTGTTTTCCCCTAGACTGCATTTATTTGTAAGAAAATATAGGCAGATGAATATTTAAAAAGTGTAATATTCTGCTAATATGCATAGAACTGAACAAACTGGGATTCAAAAAACATATTTATACTAGAAAATATTTATTTTATTAATAGAGTCAAAGTCAACTGACTTTGAAAGTTTAAAATCTATCAAAATTATGACTGAAAAAAATCCTCCAATTTCCAACAACATTTAGAGAACTGGAACTGAGTAGCTCGGAATTGGGGAGAAAATGGGAGAGCCAATCAGCCAACGCCATGAAACATTCTATGATGAGAAATGGGTACGGGTCATGGGTACGCCTGTCATGAAGGCGGTTTTCTCCCGCAATTATGTAAGGTAATACAAATGCATACGCAACTTCTAGACACAACAGGATGAAATCTGGATTGTATCTTTTCCAAAATGTGGTAGGACTGTTTTATAGCTAGTAGCACACGGTAGTTAATTGCCGCTGTGATTAAAGCAATGTGTTAATGATCCCAAAGAACAACTTGGGCCCAAGAGATGGTTTATCGTATTATTACAACTGATAATAATAACACAAAATGTAGACAAAAATGGAGTTTATAAATCTTCAACTTGGTTTGGTTGTTTTGTGAAGCTAACAGAATGGTGATGTGATAATAAACGTCAGAAATCAGAATAGCTGCATGCGCAGAAATAGATTAAATGTTTGACTTGACATAGATATAAGATCACAAAGTTGTTCATTGAATAGCTTTTCTTCATTCATTGCTAGATAATGTAAATTCAACTGTTTTATTGAAAGTAAATAAATGCTACATGGTTCATGCTTTTTAAAAAGGAGCTGGTGTCTGTGCCGATATTGGATGCTATTGATAATCCCTACTCTATACTCAATTATTTTGTTCGGCCAAAGGCAAGAAGAAAAATAATGAATAATTATAATTATAATGCTGCTGCTCTGTATAGCAATGTATATAAGGTTACTACTTATAAAAAGTAAGTTATTTAGGCAGTTTTACTTTACGTATGGCAGTCAGAGCTCACAGTCCAGGATATATATATGCGGTATCGAAAAATTGACTGAAAAATTGAAAGTAACAGAAACTGGTGAAGAGTAGCAAACATTTTATTTTTGAAAATAAAACTTCATCAAATTTGCTTCCTGTGAACTCTGACTGTATGGGGTCTCTGACAGCAAAATGTAGCCACTATTCCCGATCAATGACTATATTGATTGTCACAGTCAGCTTGGTATTAAATGCTAATCCGTATAAATGTAAAATTCTATAAAGATCTTTTCATTCGTATCAATACACGAAGGCCACAACAAGCAGCTAATCTTTTAATTATGTACAAATAACAAAAGTCTTTCTTGTAAATACAAATTATTATGATTTTTTCAAACTTCTAGCGTTCAAATAATTATTATACTCATAACTTCCGGTAAAAATTGTTTCTCAGAAGCTATAATGTAGAACATTTTTATTCTTATGCATGCATGTTAAGTATGCATCTTGCGCGACAAAGTAAATGCAAAAACATGTATACACAAAATGTAAAGTTAGTTAAGTACACCTTGTTAGTTTTCCAATTTTAGGTTACAATAAAGCAAAACAAAGCACAAAAAAGCCCCAATGATCTTGCATAACATTGTATTCAATTAAAATTAAAATGCACTGCTGTAAGTGCAGTGACCAGTGAATGTGTATGTACTTCTCCAAGTTATAATATAACATGGCCATGGCTCATGCAACGAGTAAGTACATGGTAATAAGTATTATGTAGTACCATTGAAGTGGCAATCCAACGATATGTTGGTTTTGGAATAATTGTTTTCACTCCCATGTCCTTCGATTTAATTAGGTCAAATAACATCATGTGCCACAACAAGACTCAGTGCTTCTAATTGACAAGTCAGTATCCTTAGGCGGAGCAGGCATTAATTTTACTGTAACACTGTGATCGATTGTTTTGCACGCGATTATTTGGATCATTTAGATTGATATAAATTGACATTCATGCATCACCAAATATGGTACTGTACATGCAATGCAACTGAAGATGAGTTAGTTGTGGAGCATCTGCATGTTATGCCAGATTTATATATTAAGATGATCTTTCATATTATAAGTTATGGTACATAAACATATAAACAATCTCTCATGAGTCAACGCGCTTGCAGCGTACAATGGTACCTTGAAATTGCACCAGCGGTTTGAATGAAGTATTGACGGTATAGCAAACTTTCTAACAACAAGAATATCATTTTAAAAGCAAACAATCGCTCAGTTGGTATATGAACATACAATAGGGCAGTGGTATTCAATGTTTAATCAAGAAATTCAATCAGATAAATTGACGAAGTTATTAAAAAGTGAACATCACAAGAATATTTTTCGGTTTGTTGCAAAGCAAGCTTGGGTAATAAAAGAAAGTCGAGTTGAAAAGTTTTACCATAAACAAACCAAAGGGAAGTGCATACAGTACAATTTAAAATGTCAGACTTTGACTTTTCCAATCCGCCCGTGCAATTTTCAGAGCTAGATTCCCCGCAAGGGAAAAAGTGGAACGAGCAGTGCTGCGATTTATTTTATGATGAGGGATACGTTCAATTGGGAAGCATTAACGGTGTTTATGCACGGAATTATGTGAGATTCTACGAAAGAATACGCGATTTCCAGGTGCTTCCCGACGACATTTGGGTGGTATCCTTTCCAAAATGTGGTGAGTCATGTTGTATGTATTATATCATCAGATTTTTCATGAAAATGATTATGCTGAAAGAAAAGTAAATGTGCTACTACTTTATTTGATTGCATCGGAATTAATGTTATGTCGACCATATAATACATATTAAGCATAGTTTCCATACAACATAACAGCGACAAAACCTATTATGTCGTGATGTTTTTTAAAGTTTACTTTTCATACTTTAGGCTACGAGCAAATTGGTCACCCAGCCTGGCAAGTCTTATCAGGCAGACTGTTTTGGAAAGCTCAAAATCCGAAAAGAGTGCAGCTGTCGTTACTGATGATGATACGTCAAATAACAATGCTGATGAAGAAAGCAGAAATATTGAGTTTTTCTTGAATTCTTTTGATTTAGTTGAAAATTTAGCCCGTCCCCGCTTTGTTAAAAGCCATCTTCATTATTCTCTACTCCCGGATGGATTAAAGAATGAAAATTCTCCGAAAATGGTTTATGTAGCTAGAGATCCGAAAGATGCCTGTATTTCATTTTATCATCACAGTTGTCTTTTAGACGGGTACAAGGGCACACTAGAGGATTTTGTTGATGCGTTTACATCTGATGCAGGTACATAATGCAATTTAGTTGATTTGCCAGAAGAGAGGAAGACACAAATTTTCAACATTACTGTATTTTCATTACTAGTCTTTTGTGCCCCGTTCTGGACACACTTGAGAGAGTTTTGGGAAGTGAGAGATCGACACAACGTACTCTTTTTAAAGTATGAAGACATGAAAAAGGTAAAAACTAGTTTTAACATTTTTCCTTTCTTTTTATTGCGATTGGGAATAAAGCTTTAGAACCTCTGTTTAATTTTTTCAATTCATTTTAGGATCTTCCATCCATCATTAGACAAACTGCAGATTTTCTAGGCAAGACTTTATCAGACGAACAAGTCAACATTTTAGAAAAGCATTTGAGTTTTGAAAGCATGAAAAACAACCCGTCTGTGAATTACGAAGACATTGTGGGCAACATGAGAAAAATGCATGGAGCCAAACACGACTCCAAATTTATGAGAAAAGGAAAAGTTGGATCTTGGAAGGACGAGATGACACCAGAGATGGTAGCAAAACTTGACGCTTGGATGATCGAAAATAAAATAGAGGGACTGTATGATCCATAAAATTTTCCACTGCTTAAATCTGCTTTCCAGTGTTAGATACTACTACATATAACAACATACATGATATTATTACTATTTATATTACGATTTACGAGTACCTATGTAGCAAAATTGTTTTCACTTTTTCTTATTTCTTATGTCTAAACTTGCCATTGAATAACTTATCAATAAACTTACATTATTCAAATCATTTTCCACTACTCTTCTTAAGACAAGAACAACGCTGCATAAATATTATATTATTATCTTAACAACTTTCAATCTTGATGCAAGCAATGCAAAATGCAAGCATTTTCAGTCCACTCCACTTCATACCTGGCTGCTACAAGTATAGGTAACCTGTAAGGCCGCAGGTGTCCTACCATTTGTAAATGTCAAGTCAAGAGTGGTAAAGGTTAAATGAGCATACTATTATTGGTTTGGTAGGTAGGGTTTCTTGTAGTTCATTGTATGTGTGACTCTATAATCGGAAGTCGGAGGACTAGAAAATCTAACTAACACCTCAGTCACCAATGTCAATGAAGTGTCTAGTGGTTGCTAGAATGAATGTAGAGAATAGAAAAACGATAAAAATAGAAACTTCAAAAATGCATGAACATGAATGGCACGACAAATGTGGATCCTACCTGACATAGTTAGATGTGTCCACTGCACACTTTATACTACTGTGTAGAAGTGTAGTGGTGAGTGGTGAGTTAAGTTGTCAGGTTAGTAAGCTCCGCCCTTTGTCACTTACAAAGCCATATACGGCACAGTAAAGAGTCTGTGTTACTACAGACAGACTGCAGGCAGATGGCAGAAAATAATATACACATAAAAAATAGTGCTTGCTAATGCTAGTTTCTCCTTTTGAAGTAACGGTCAAATCGTACAGGGATGATAAAGCCGTGTGCGTAGTGCGTGGAGTTGTGATGATGCAGTGTACATGGGTGTTTGCTATGAATGCATAAGGCTAAGAGACAGGAAAAATATTTGTCGGTTATCTGTTTTTGTTGTCGAGTAAACCAGCAGTTTACTTTTGTGTAACCTTGTTTTGGTTGGTTATAATGATTTTATTTAAAATCTGATTACGAACTACCAAGATATTAAAAAAAAGTTTTTAGTTTATTGCAAGAGAATCAATGAGACAAGAAAAATTAATTATGTGCGAAAGTTACATGTGTATGGTTTATTTATACTAGAAGTTTTTTTGTGTCGGTTTTGAAGTACGTTAGTTGATGAAAATTTAATTGGATTTATTTATAATTTGTAGTAAGTTCAGTATTTAAATTTCGACAGTGAACAAAAGTGTTAAACGATTATTCGGAACTAAATTACCTTCTTGTTTATGTTTCAGGCAAGAGTTTGAAGATGGAATACGGTAGTGCACAGGAACACATGGACTATATGCAGTCCAAATTGGTGGAAGCATGGGAACGGTTAAACGGTATTTGGCAAAAGGTCGGATACGAAGAAGAGAGCATGGCCAGGAGACAGAAAACCGTTGTAAAACATTTTGATGTAAGAATTTTATAGTCAGACAAAACTCAGTTAGCCTTTACGGTAATCATAGTAAATGATTATCCAATCCCAACATTCATTTAAATATTTTTTTATGATTAGGAATTGCTGGAGGACATGTGCCAGGAAGCTGAGGCTTCGATGGAGGAACAGCAAAAGTTTTTGCGCTCATTAATGGAGGAGATAATGCAGCTTGCCGAAGATTTAACTATTGAGAAGGTGCCGGAACTTGAATCTGCCTCTGGAAAACCGCTTCTGGAAATGCAGAAGATATTTACAGAAGTTGCCGATAACTTGAGAAGGCAAAAGGGGATTCGAATGGCAAAATATAACGAAATTAACGCCAAGGTTGTAGAAATTTCCGAGGAACTTGATGAACCTCCAATGCAGATACAATTTAAAGGGATTCCAGCTGATAGCCAGGTATGCATTCCTTAGTTTGCTTCCGCACGACTGTTTAGTTGAGTTCATTAATTGTCCGTCAGCTTCACATTCACTACAATTTTTATCGTTAATATATAATTAGGTCAACAAGTTAGAGAACCATCTTCACCAAATGTATCAAGAAAAGAGTCGAAGATTGGAGCAGTTTCGCGGTTATAAACAGTCAATTGTTTTGCTTTTTGACTTGTTGGAGAGATTTCCAAAGAGTGAATTGGAGCTCCTTGTCATTGAGTCAAATGAACAATTTGACAGCAGTCACACTGTTGCCTCCAATGGTCGTAGGGTATTGAGTAAAGAGACCCTGGATGCCTTGGAAGAAATTCAAGCCACAGCTATTCAACAGTTGGAAATAAATACCCAACAAGGTGGTATGCTTTGGCAGAAAATACGGGAATTGTGGTCCAGGCTGAGTGCAGACGAAGAAATGATGCTAATCTTTACTCAAGTGCACCGACCTATTTCTCTTGGTGACTGGGATGATGTTTATAAACCCAGTGTCTTGAAAGGGGTAAGTTGAAGTTTCGGCTAGCTGGTAACATGGTAGTTGGGTTGGGTTTAGGTGTTTAATTGGTCAGATAATGAACTGTATTTATGAACTTTTATAGCTTCAGAAAGAGTTGGAGCGTTTGGAAGAAGAGAAGCGGTTAAACATGAGTCTTTTCATCAAACAATGTCGGGAGGAGTTGTGTAACTTGTGGCTAAATAAATGCTTTATGAGCTCAGTTCAGGATCGATTCATGGAATCAAATTACATTGGAGTCACACCTTTCGGCATCACGGATTTTAACGATGAAACATACACTGAAGAAATCCTCGAAAAACACGAAAGCGAAGTGGAGTATTGGCGTGACTTCATTGAAAGGAACAAACAAATCATTGATGGGGTAAGACAACCAATTATGGTTTGCTGCAAATTAATACCTAACGTTCTGTTGATTCTTCTCGCTTCCTGCTAGTAACGTTTTTTAACTACTTATTTCTATTAGGTTGTCAAACGAGGGGAGATGTTTGCACAATACAAGATACTAGATCAAAAATCTGATGATCCTAGTCGATTAGCTAACAGAGGCGGTGCGCTATTAAAGGAAGAGAAAGAACGTAAAAGGCTAGAAAAGACTATTCCTAAACTGGAAAGTGAACTTAAGCAATTATGCGAGAAGTTTGAACAGGAAGCAGAATCTAGACATGGAATGTCGAAATTTCTTGTGTATGGTCGCACGATTAATGAGATGATTGAACAAGATTGGGAACAATTCCACGAAGAGAAACGTTTGAGAAAAGAGGCAAAGGTATGGTTTTATGGAGAATATACATATCTCACACATATCTATGTGTTTAAAATTGACTGCAGAGTTAATCATATTGAGATGTAATATTAAATTTACTCATGTCATGCAGAAAAAGCCAAATGATGCAGCAGGAGGAAATAATAAGACTCTGATGACAACGCAACTTGGAAATCCAGGCTCTAGAAAGCGTCCCGCTACTCCCACATCTGCTCATAGAGGTGCTGGAATCGTGACTCCAAATAAGAGGAATAAAACTACTGCCTTGACGCCAGGCAAAACGACTCCGTCACCGTTCATACAACCATCTTTGTCAGCAGCTCCCAGTAACTCTGCAAATCGGCCACTGACTGTAAGAAACTGCATGCTCTAATAAGTAAATAGTGTAAATTGGTGTCTGTATTTCGTAGTGCACATTTAGTGTTGTTTAGAATTCACCATTCATCAGCAAAAAACTGGTTACTTTAATTAAATTACGTAGAGAATACCTCAAGTAGCTAAGCAAAATAAGAAACAAGGAAATCAGTCTTTGTACAATCATTCAAACTTGTATTTTCGACACAATACATCATCCGCTCAAAAAGCTTCAAAACGACTACTAAGAAAAAGTATCGGCAAAATACGTAATGGCTCATCATTGCAATCGGATTCAACGTCTAGTGGTTCCTCGTCTAGTTTTAACGTGCAAAAAACTTCATCCTCCCAGCCAAACCTACGATCTGAACTCGGCTCAACGGAAGGGTTTAACTTTACAAAAGTATACAGTGGCCATGGACCACCAATTGTTGCTCTTAAGGAACGAACACCAAAGAGAGCTTCCGTTAGTTACACAAATTTGTCGAACTAGGCTTTTTGTGGTGTGTATTACAGTGGCATGAATACTTGCACCTTCATGTGGTATACAAATTTAGCAGTGGTTTCATTGGATTGTAAACAGCACGATTTTTAAAGCTTTTAGGGGATAAATTGAAATGCATTTGAGTTATCTATATTTTAACATTAAGCAGCATGTTTTACATAAATATCTTTGAATTGAATATTGAGATAGGATAGGAACTCACTGGGAAAATATCTATTTACGTACGACTATTTTTACTAAGTGTGCATGACTGTATCTCTGTTGTTTGATATTGCAAATGAGAAATTTGGGGAAAGTTGATGATATTTCATGAAGAATTATGCCGTCGTCAGTGTACAAATGTACTTTTTCAGTTCGCTTACTTACTCTTAGTTTCAGTATTTNCCAGTGCAGTATTTTAATTTCGCTTCTGACCAGTGCAGTATTTTAATTTCGCTTCTGACCAGTGCAGTATTTTAATTTCGCTTCTGACCAGTGCAGTATTTTAATTTCGCTTCTGACCAGTGCAGTATTTACACGGCTTTCCATGTTTTAATGATTGTGTTGCTTTTCATGGGGAGACGGATCGATATTGTATAAGTGGAACTGATTTGCAATAATTTCATGGGTTTATTTTGTTCATAGAGTAAAGACAATTTCGCTCACCCTTCTTCAGTTACACGCTCTGGCAAGAAAACTCCCACCAAGTCAGGAACAGGAGTGCTTACACGTTATCCATCCGCCAGTAAACTTGTGTTTCCTACTAAACTGACTGGAAAGGAGCAAATACCACCAGCATCGTCCAATAAAAATTTGAAAGATTCAATTCTTTCACCTGTTGCGTCATACACTGAATTTACAGTAAGAAAGAAATATTAGACAAAATATTAAGTGACAGTAAAAATTTTCATGATGCCACCAACTGAATTTACATTCATGATGATTGAGACTGATTGCATTGTATTTAAACTCCTTTCAGGATCATTTACTTTGCCAATCAACCCTAAATTCATCAACAGTTCCAGGCACCATTGGTGCAACACCTACAACACCTTCCAAAACGGGAATGACGTTTACACCGGCAAAACTGCCTTTACCGGACAACTGCTTTTGAAACAAAACAAAAATAAATAACTAGTTCTAGCAGTTGTCGAGATGGGCTTGGAATGGCAATTTAACCACGTGTATTGAAGTACTGGATTCGGTGTAGATAAGGAAGAATTGTATCAAGGATTTAATGTGTAGCTTGTTTCATTAAGCACCGTCAAGTGTACCAATTATTATCACTTATCAGATATTTGTTTTGTCAAGTTTTGTGTGTATGTGCAAGATGTCACGTATCCTTTTCCAAATTATTTTAGCAACAATTTTGAGATAAAACCTAGCTACTCATATTATTTCTTATCAATTCAAAACAGTATTTACATGCCCAATTAATTACAGATTTAGATTTTTTTATTTATGATTATTTTAACGTAACATTGAAATATATCACCGCCTTTGATAACTAGCAAATCGTTGAATATAAGCCATTTTGACATAAGTTCCAAATTGTATGTAGATGTATATATTACGGTTTGATCAAAAATATAATGTAAATATATTCTTAAGATAAGATTATGGGTGTCGTTGAAAAATAAATTATCTTTTGTAATAGTAGTAGTGGAACTGATGTTTTTTCAAGGTGGTATTTGATTGCTACCTTGAAGGGAAGAAATACTTTCTTATTCTTCGATTTCCATCCAACATATTACGAAACTGTGTATGTGAAATAGTTTTGATCTGTTCAATTTTGTATAGTATGATGATGAATAAGTGCGCAGCATGATCTTACTACTGAAATGTACAGTTTTCTGTTTGTGAAGTTCTAACTACAGACTTGCAGATTTTGAAGCTGTTTTTTGTATTTGATATTATTGAAATAGATTTTATTAGTACTAATTAATGGTGAACAATGTAGATATTCGTACTCGATAACCAGTTTTATTAAATGAGTCACTTGTATTTCGTAAACTTTATGTCACTACTTATGGATCTTTCTTTTCTTCATGATGCGCTCTAAATGCATACATTTAATCATTGTATAATTGGGAAGTCTCGCAAGACTACTACAGCTCAGTCCTCTTGTCTTCTCATCCTTACCTATCTCTGTAGTTCACGCCGCGTTATTAACTACACGGTACGGTATAAATTTCTTGACTATTATCATCATAAAGGTGCGGAACGGGACGGGACCTAAACAGCAAGACCAAATACGCGTGCCAAGTTTGGTCTAGAGTCTAGATACGTCATGTTGTTGGAGGAGTTTTGCAGATATCATGTTGACAGACCAACGGACAGGCAGGATCTTCGAATAATTAGTTGCAATGCACATAATGGGCCATTCAAAAAGAAGGTCGCGCCTGTAAGGGGGAGGGGGGGTCTAGTCGTAGCGTGACATGCCCTGTCCTGCTAATGTTAAAAAACCGTGATATGGAAGGGTGGGGGTCAGAAAAAATAGATTTTTTGCGTGACATTCTTTTTGAATGGTCCCTAATGTGTACTTTACGCTTACCACCAAATGCCCATCTTTAGTATATAATGCCAATTTTATTTATCCAGTATTATAAAAATGCCGCGTGGTAATGACATCAGTTCCAGTATCGTCAACTTTAGTCTCGTAATCGAATTCCATTGCATTGTGCGACTATTCTTCAATTGTACACGTTTCATTTTTTCATGCATTTCGTCTTCTTTGCTAACATTTTCACTTTTCGCCTTATGAATGAACAAGAAAGAAAAATTCTAATAGGAAGCAAACGACATTTTAATTCAATTACATACTTAATTTGCTCAACAGGCATTCAGCCAGAAAACTCCATCAATTACCGTAATATTACCTACTTGCGTCTTGACACTGTAAAATATGATACATGTTGACATTTAGTTAAATAAATGAAGTGGACAATGTTGTTGAATGTTCGGCCGTCATATCCAAAGAGTATATATCATATCATCATCATCAGTAGAAGTGAAGCATTCAACTCATTCAAGGATATGAAGGAGCTGTAAAAATGCTATTCAATTCAATGGATTTGATCTCCTAGCCTAAATCCAATTACATAAGTATTATACAAAAAGGCGTGAATTGGTTGGCTAACCATCACAT
>JAHZMZ010003625.1:0-14867 GCA_027743805.1 Lepidocyrtoides sp. E14 | reverse complement strand
TAAATGCATATTTATACCTGTGTCCTGTCCTGTTAGAAAAAAAACACAACTAAAGCTGGCAAGCTGTAGTAGTAGTACTTGAAAAGTAAAAAAAAAACAAAAGCATATCTTTAGTCAAGTTTTTTTTGGTCTTTAAAAAATTTTCCAGGTTATAAAATTGTTTGTGTATGCCAGAGATTGAGACAGTTTCACTTGTCTAGTTTTATGGATGTGTCTGTCTGCCTGGGAAATAGGTACTTAAAATAAGTTTTTTTTTCTAGGTACTACTTTCAAGCAAACACTCAAATTCACTCTAAAATTTCAGTGCGTGGACTGATGGTGGGAGATGAACAACAAAATTCATCGTTATCATGATCATGATCATCATCCTCATTTCAAGCAGTCAGTGAGAAACAGCTACATACAAAACAAGGACATTTTCATCATAATTACAAAACTGCTTTTACTCTGTATAGTAAGTTTGTAAGTGCCTCTCAGAATGTAGCAATGTAAAAATATTCATGACATGCAATCATCTCATTCCTTGCTCATTATTTTTAAGCTTCATCTATTTTGAGTGTATATTTTGCAACAGTGACATCTTTTTTTATCTCGCTTCAGCAGCATTTTTTTAGTAGTATGTACAAAATGTATGTTGACTAAAGTACAATAGCATTGTAGTAATAGTAATGATCTTTTTCCAAATAATGAGAAGCACTTATTCCACTAGGCCTCTTCACTGAAGTAATATAATGTAATTCCAAAAATACAGAAAGCAATGAAGTAAATATCTATAGTACAGTTATTGTCATTGTTTGAACAAATACTTATGTGGCAAACAAGATACCATATATTTAAATTGGATGTCGACAATGCAAGTAGATAGGTACTGAAAAAGCAAGTAAGTTCTTCAAGTTTAGTAATCTGGAAAATGTATTATGGCTATATGAATAATTTGCATGTGAGCTACACTACTACTACATTTTTGTAATAGAAATAATGTGAAGTCTCATGTGAGTGAAAAGAGAGAGTGCAAATATTTTCTCTTTTGTTTCTTTCCTAGAATAGGTGGTAGTCGGAATTTCTTGTTATGAGAATGGTTTAACGCCCAAGAAGTGATGGACAGCCGACAACGGCCACTCATGTAGATGCTCTTGAGCAGCAGTGTACTACTGTACTAGTACTCTTCCAGTAAACTTTTGTATTTTATATAATTTAATATCTTTTTTCCGTATATTTACATAAGCAATGAACTTTCTGGGAATCAACAACATCCCGTCGTCCCACGTGGTGAATATGATTTTTGTCATTATCACGAAATAATTTTTGTGAGCAGTGGGAATAGCAGGAAGAACGATACGGTTTTATAAGTTTTAAGAAAACAATAGAAATTAGAGTTGATGACCTTTCCAAAAACTTGAGCACTGCGTAGACTCCGCCATGCTGCTGGTGTAAAAATAATCAACAAATAGGATGTGCACATTTTTGTTTTCATAATTCAAGTATGCTTAAATGTAATGCGAATACATAAGTTGATTTCTAGAAGTGGGAGGTGACAGGTAGTAATGAACGTTACAAATAAACAACGAATGAACATTTTGTTCACAGAAAATAGGAATTAACTTTGTGGATGATTATTAATTAAATAGAGAGAGAGAATTCAAATAGAAGTTTGAAAGTTTAATCAAGACGGAGCAAAAACACCATTTTTCAATTCATCAAAAAGTAATTTTCCCTGTTTTAAAATATTTCTGCTGAGGTGGAGTAAAAAGCATTATAAAATGATGAAGTCGCTTGTCTAGACTAAATAATGAAGGTTGAAAACAATGCTTTGAATACCAACTGAGGGAAAATGAGTGACAAAGAAAATATTCCAGGAAATTATTGGAAATCCTCTTAAAGTTACTCGGATCCAATTTCAATACTTTGTTGCAGGTGGTGCAGCAATGATGAGAATGACGTGCATGCATATTTAATTGAAATGTCAATATAACTGTCTGCATATGTCCGTTCCGGACAGATACTAAATTGTGTAGTTGAATATAATAATGACATTATTGTGAGTTACATGAAGTAAAATATTGCTACAAAGAAATACCCAGTATTGGAAACGGATATGCCCGTACGTTTCACAACACTGTATATTAAATGAAACTTGATCAAATTCGTCTGACATTTGTCATGTAAAACAGATTGATAGCCTATCACTGATAGGAAGTGATGACGCATTACTCTAAAATAAAACTTATACTGTGATGATGATGCACACATATTATGTTTGTGATATATGCATCCACTTCTAACATTTTAATTTACAAAGTGACTTCCAATACAAAGACTTTTCCCTTTCCGAGAGAATGTCAATTATGTACAAATAACAAAAGTAAACAAGATATCCTTTTTACGTACATATCATGTCACTAGCATTTATGTATGTATGCACCACATCATTGCAGTCAACATAAATATCATGTTTGATAATGTAATCTTTCAATTATGATGTCAAGCTATGCAAAAGGAAGGAAGTACGAAGCGCCTCGGTGTAAAATGAAAACAGAAAAGACTGTTGACTGTAGTAAATTGTGCCTTGAGCTGTATATTTAGGATAGCGTTTATGCAAGTTACTGGAACTGCAAGTCCAAAGCCATTATAAGAAACCTTAAGGGCTCTCCAATTTCACTAATTGGTGGTGACACAAGGAACCCGTACGTCAAATTTTAGGAATTTGGGGCATTTCAAAAATATGGTGTGTAGACTAGAGTGTGAAATATGAACCATACAACAAACTTTGTAAAGTAGTGGCAAAAGCTCTTTTAATGTATCAGTTTACTGTAATAGGCTGCAAAATACATATACGNCTTTTAATGTATCAGTTTACTGTAATAGGCTGCAAAATACATATACGACCGAGAGAGAAAATGTATTTTTTATAAAAAGCATCTTTGATTTTAGGTATCACTAAATTTGTGGATATTTTTATGTCAGTCACATATGCTTTTTTTAAGAGTTTGCTTTTAAACTGTGACACATATATTCACCTAAACGTCTCGTATCGTCATAAACAGCGCCGTCATAATAAGCAGAGTTTGCCTACCCATTAGGGAACATCTTAAAAGTGGGATATAATGGAAAGTACCCTGGGAAAAAGTGTCAAACTTTTAGAAATAAGCGAACTCTTTTGTCAAACAATCTAAATACTTGTTACTTTTATGCGTACATACATACGGTATTAAATATACCTATATATGTTAAATGCATCTATCTGTAATATAAGTTGTATAATAAACTCTTTAAATACCTGATGTGTAAAATGCCTTGTTTGAAGACCTATGAAACCTGAATAGACTACTTCTTTCAAATATTTAATGTCTACGATGCTTTCACCCAACTTTTTTATGAATCTTCTTTCGCTTATATTGGTGCGTCATATTCAAGAACTCGTCCGTTGGAGCTACTGGAAGCGGCGGCAATTAATGTCATTTTCATCCATCAAATAGTATCCGCTTGTCAAATCATTGAAGACAAACGTCTTTAACATTTCCGCAACATCACAATATGAACTGTATTTTTGGCATCGTATGATTCCCAGTATGTTCGAGACCCGAACTACATGATCCAAGAGTTCACTTTGTAAATTACATTACATCACATGCACGAGGATCCAAGAAGACTGGACTGGACTGAACACAACCCCATTCAACTGTAACTTCTAGGCTAAAACATTAAAGTGCAGAGATTAAGAGGTCCTGTAATACCACAATTCATATATTTTCACTTGATTTTCAAGTAGTAATTGAGCTGCCATTACCAGCTACCATACCATAACATAACTGAGCTATGCTTACTAATATGAAGATAAGTTGGGGGACTGCTCCATTATAGTAGCGATTTATAGGACTTCGTTTCACCATTCTACGAGTGGATACAAATCTTCCTCTATACTAGGGGATTTTTAAGAAAGTAGCAGAAATTATAACGTCGTTCTAAAAAGACAAGCTCTATTGCTTTGTCGAAAGTAAGTCAAAATCAGTTTTCGACAAGAACAAGAAATTAATAATTTTCTTAAACATTCTTACTTACAATTTGAGCGGTGAAAATATTCACTGCTTCCAATCCCAAATTTCTGCATCGTAAACTTTTTTGCCTTTCGCGAATGTCAACATATCGGCATTGGAATATAATACATAAATACACCCAATCCAGCATTTCCTGCTTTTTTACATCATGCATTCCCTACAGCTACGTTGGATTTTCCTCGCTTGAGACTGCTCCACAGACATGATCGACATTATGTCTTAACATTATCATTCGCTAAATGCTTTATCTCCAATACAGATGAGTGAACGTTTTCTAATAATACTATGTATCTTTCAGCGTGGCTTCACATTTTCACTCAGCTTGCTAATCCCTTTCATTTCATTTAGTATATTGTTTCTTTACCTTTATTTTATTGATACCAAAAAACACACACAGGCTTACAGGTGGTATATGGGTAGATGAGAAAATGATGATTAAGTGTGTTCTAATGACTGGACTGTGGTTCCCCAACTGCTTGCATGAGTGTGTACATGCAATTCTTTTGGCGAAAAGTTGCACTTTATTCCAGCTTACTAAACATATATCACTGTGCTTACGTAATAAATCACTGAAAGGAGCGGCAGCACTAACTAATTGCACGTGGGAAATAAAAGAAGGCATAATAAGTAATGCTTCCGGCTTCCCCTCATTATCCTCGTTCCAAGGTTGGAAAAACTGGACATAAGAAGAGGTAATAAATGAAGGAAAGTAAAAGGAAAAGTTCTTGGAATAGTATTTGTTCTTAGAACAAACTACAAACATTTGCGAAGTTTCTTGCAAACAATAAATTACAACTCGTTGCATTTTCTCAACAGAATCAAAATACATACCGATTGGAACTTGATTTGGCAAAGAAGTGTGCATACGATTTTTTGTGCAAAATATGAAACTAGTAAAGATAAGTAACCATGATAAGGATAGTAAACTTTTTATCATGTCATATATAACATTCAATTATGTTCATAAAAAATTTGAGATTGCAACGCCAATATTAAAATATTTTAAAATCTTTTAGGTGCAACGTAATGAAAGATACACTTTGATTGTAAGATGAAGTGTGACAAACTTGCTGCAACGATGTAATGAGTGTGTCGTTTCGAATATTGATTGAAAATCGAAAATATTTATTTCTATTACGTTACTTATTTTGTCAAATATACATTGCGAAAAATGTGTGGAAAGGAAACAATATTTATACAACACACATGCAGACGGATCAGATTGGCTACTCAATCTATCAGTACAAACCTTTACAAATAGAAATGAGTTTGAGTTTCAAAGGTGGTCATCATTCAAAATAAAAATCCAATGTACCCTATTTATCTATTTCGAACATTTCCATATTGAAATTCCTCTCTTGCTCTGGTATTTATTTTTTTTAAACTACTCCATTACCAAATCTAATGTAGAAAAAAAAGTTTTTACTTTTTTGCCAAATAAATGCAGAAATAATACCGTATTTATTTACACAATTTGATTGCAAATTTTATTCATTCCAAGCACAAATATCCCCGTACATTTTTTTTTCATTTTTTCCTGACTTTTCCAGCATTCATTTTTATAACAAAAAGGCTGAAAAGGAGAAAGGCAAATGCCTACAGATTACCCTCTTTCTCTCTGCTTGCATTCTTGTTTCTTCTAGTATCTTTTAAAAAATATTATTTCAGATGAAAACGACCAAAAAAGAATCTTTATCAAAATATAATCTCCTTGCTACAGCTGAACCAATTTTTTTCCTAAGCTCTACAGTCATTCATATAAGCTGGGGTAAAAAATAAAAGAAAAAGACATTCATTTTTTTCGCTTCTGGACGTAATACACTACATCCATTGTACATAATCCTGATGGAAAAGATCAATGATGTTTTTTTTCTGTTTTCATTGGAGGAAAAAAATAAGAATCGTGTAGAGCAACAACTGTTTGCTCACTTGGCCTTTTACCGACTTGACTTGACTAGCTCTAGCAAGTCCTTCTCCATAAAAGTCTTTTTTTACAGAGAAAAAAAAAATCAGAGAGTGTGTTTAATATTTATCCATTATACATTGTGGTCCCATTAGTGACTACAACTCTCTACTCAATAAAGTAAATCCAGTGCACACCGCCTTAGTGGTTGTGGATCAGCTCCAAAAAAAAAGAGAAGAAAAGTGGACATCACTACCAGAAATTAGTTGAGTGAGTGAATGAAAAAAAGGGAAAGTAAAAAAGGACCGTGTGGACTTACAGCAGGACATCTTTTATTTGTATTTCTGCAGCATAAAAAAAACCTGTTGTAAGTAGTATTTCCGATTATTCTTTTACTACTCTTTCACCAGCTCCCCTTTTCCTCCATTTTTAACGATATCGAAGCAATGAAAATATAAGTATAATAAAATGAAGCAGGGAAATAAATACATATAAATATGCTAAATGTTGGAAAAACATGCAAAATAAATATACATATTGCCTGGTTGGTTACATAAAATACTATTTGTTTATAAACTTATGATGTGAACTGCTTACGGATACTGACAACTTATCATCAAGCATTAGACTATAAAGGAATCATCGTCATCATCATCATCCTTATCCCCATTCCTTCTCATCATCAGTCGGCATGCTGATCATCGGCATTATTGCTATGATCCATTCCGTTCTCCTAGGGAAAATGTGTGTAAGTAAGGGAAAGCAATATTTTCTCTCCCTCTTTCTCTCTGTGTAACCAAAATCATAAGTATGATGGTGATGATGATCATAGTTTCGTTGGTTGAGTGTGTGCTTGATCTCATCGTTGCCTTTGGATGGTAAGGTAACGTAAAGCTTTTCCTCTACCACACACCACCACCACTACTATGACCACCTTTTTAGCACATTTTTCTCTTCCTTCTCCCTTTCTGTTGCTTGTTCTCTCTCGTCGTCTCTGCCTGCTTGCGTGCAGTTAGTTTGTTTGGTCTGGATTTGGTGCTCCTTTACAATAATAAAAAAATAGTCATAGTAGTCGTAGCATAGGAGTAAGAGAAGCAACTGTTTCCACTTTTCAAGTGTAGTGCCAAGTGCTACTCTGTTCTCAGCTCATTCCTCCTGAGCTGTCTGTTGGGGATATATAGAGAGTGGAAATTCTGTTTGGAACGCAGTTTGCAGCAGACAGGCGATGTGATCTGATATCATATCCAACTACTACTACTGAGCGACCCACCAAAAAAACCAACAATTTTGCTACTGCTGGCAGTGGCGGCTCTTGAAACTTATTCATGTTCTAGTTGTGGTGGTTGTGGCATTAGCTAAAAAAAACCGTGCAATGTGAGAAAAACATACATAGAATATTATTATTGCTATAAATTTTGTGCTTGTTATTGTGTACCTTGTAAAAATCCATTTGGTTCGACAGAGAAAAAAAATTAATACAAACTGAAACATTGAATATTTTTGCAAAAATTTAGGGGGAATAAAATACATGGTGAACGTAATTCGGAAACAGACTGAACCGCTCTTTTTATATCCTGTGAAAAAAAGCACATGAAATAATGAAACAGCAGTGAACAAGCTAGACAGACAGCGTGGCGCTTGCTTTTGTGAGTACGTGTTCTTGCATGTCGTGCATTTTCATATAATATACCTATTTTATGCCTGACTCATACATTTTTTTTTTGCAAGAACAACAACTTGTTACAAATATTAACTTAGCTAATGATGTGAAAACAACAGAAGAGAAAACATCAACTTTTACTTTACTCAGTGTACTCCACACTCCTCTTCTTCCATCCTTTTATACTTCCTCACATCTCTGTCAGCTTTCTCTTTCTGTCAATCCTCCTCCACCACTATATCCAGTCTCAGTTCGCATCATCGCCCCCACTACCATATTATACCTTCTACTACTTGTTTCACTGAGTGAAGAGAAAAAAGAAAAAAAAACTTTTTTCCTGTTTATTCCCATGATGCAACTATACAATACTGCTCTAGTGTAGCAAGTGGAGGAAACTGGTGTATGGAGTAAAGTAATTCTTTTGAAAAATAAGAGTATTAAACTTTATACTATTCTACACTTCAACTTTATTCCTTCCACTTTCTTCTTCTTACTTAACAACAGTTTAGTCTTCTTTCTACTAAATGTTACCACTACTTTGTTTTCTACTTGTGAAAGACTGATCTGTTTTTAAAAAAACACACCGTACTACTACTATTATAACTAACAACAGATGAGGGAAAAACTAAACAACTTTTCTTCCTCCTCCTTCTTTTACACTCCTCCATCTTTGTCCATGAAAAAAAGTAGACTAGAGTGGCATGGCATGTGCTTGAGTATCCTTCTGTACAAGTTTTCAGTAATGTGAGCAAACATAAGAAACGCTTTGGTATTCATTCGGTTGTGAATGATGGTATGAGAACAGGAGAAAAAAATAGGGAAAGTTCAGCTCAGTCAGTAGTGCAGTGAATTCCATGAACTTACACAACAACAGTGGATTTTTTCTAAGACAGTGAGAAAATGCAAAGGAGTGGTAAGAGTGCCAACCAGTAAGACGCTGAGTGAGTAAAACAAGCAATGAAATATATAAAAAAAAATAAAAAATACGGACAGGAACACGAGGAAAAATCTAAGCTAAAGCGAAGATATTTTTTTCAGAGCTTTCTTTGTTTTTTTTCCTATTGCTCTCCTTCGTCATCGTCATCTTGTGTAGTATAGCACGCGCTCTTGAAACATCAGAAACAGAACTTGGTAGATTGCAAGGGTAAACAACACAACAAACTTGTAAAACAACCTGCATAAATCCACCCGAAAAATACAAGGAAAAATACCAATATTAAAAACAAGAGAAAAAAAGAGCCAGCAACCAGAGAGAGAGAGAGAGAGAGAGAAGAATTTATCTCTGTTCCAGTTTTCAGATAAACCGACTTTTTCTTCAATGAAATTCCTATTCTCGTCAGAGTCAGAGAGAAAATTCATCCATAGTAAACAGACAAAAAAAAGAAAGGGGAGGCCAACTAGTTTTTTTTTACTCTGAGGAAGAAGAAGAAGAAGAATAAGAAGGTTGAAGTATTTTAATCTACACACACACACACACATAGTAACTCAGAAGAAGAGAGCAGAGAATAAAAAGAGAAGAAGATCCATAGCCTTCCCTAAAGAATAGTTACAGTACACATTGTACTATAAAAAACGGACAAGTTTATTCCTGAGGAGAAGCAGGCAAGGGATAAAAATAATATCTTGTTTGGAGGAAAGAAAAAACTATTGAAAAAAAGGGGGAATAGGTGAAATGAAAACAAGTTGTCTGGTTCAGTCGTCTTCATCATCTTCTAGAAAAAACAACAAGAGGCGACAGCAACACCACCAGCAGCAGAGAGAGGCAAGTAAGGAAAGACAACCAGACATTTTCTAGAGACACTACCACTATCACACACCAAAATAGTGCATCAGACGACAAGTAGAAATTGTGACTGTTTTGTGCTGGGCTTTTTACATTGAAAAAAATATATATTCTATGGGAAAGTCATCTCTCAGTCAGTTAAACTGAAGAATAAGAGGGACATGTGCTTTGTTTACTTGGCAAACCATGGTTGGGGTACTGTACCGTGATGGAATGACATGGAACAAAGAGAAAAAAACACGTATACGCAGTAATAAAAGCAAACTATGTATAACCGTAGTACATACCTAGTCTGTCTACATTTATTATAATTTTGAAAACTTGACAATTTGTCTAGCAGCAGGAGGACAATAAAAAATAGAGTATGTACATGTCCATCTTCTAATGCATCTAATATTGGTCACTCATTCACTCACTCACTCACACAACTTTCTTTTTGAAACGAGACGACAGAATAAAAAAAAGAGTGACTAGCGTGCATGATTTTTTTCTGAACGGGACAATCGAGACGGAACGCGGAACCTATTCCCTGTTTTCTTGGTATGGTGTGTGTATACGTCCCAACAAGAAGAAAACAAGTGTCATATTTGATTCACCTCACGTAGTTCAAATATTAAGAGAAAAGGGCTTGTTCAACATATATAGCTGTTGTAGTAGTAGTATGTAGTAAGACAGCCAGCTGTAATAAAAAAACATGCAGTAAAATAAAATAAAAGAAGAATAGCAGCTTTTCTTTCTTGAAAATCACGTCAAGGCAAATAAAGACGAGAGAAGAAAAGATGAGACAGGGAAAGCAACGGTTGTACTTAAACCAGCTGCAGACGCAATATGGCCCTGTCGTTACGTTGTTGTAAAAGAAGTAGTAGTAGTCATCATTATCATCATATTTGCTGCCCTTCTTGTTCAAACTTCTTCCTGGGAGAGGGTATATGCATATTATTGTACTTGTACCAACAGACACACCAGCAACAGCAGCAAAAGAAGCAGGCTAGTATCTCGGAAAACTAAACCACCACCGACAGCAGCAGGGAGTGAAAAGGACACTGACCACAATAGAATAGAATCCAACCACGTCAATAGACACCACCACGACCATACCAGAATATCCACTTGAGAAAGTGGAGGAAGACTAAAAGTAAAGTAAAATGACTACCGCAAATAATAAAAAGACTAATATTGCGAGGGAGGAAGATAAGAAATCTGTGTAGTAGTATGCGTGCTGTGTATATATAAAAGAGAGAGAGAGAAGGGACGGAGAAAGTATATCCGAGAATTGATTGAGTTAAGCAAGAAAGTGAAAGTGAATTAAGGAATACAAAGCTGTGCCATGGATTTCATACATGTTTCCCACTCCAGAAACTAAAGTAGTTTTGCGGTTTGGATGATAATTGAGTTAGCCTTAATTTTATACACTGCTATAATATATATTCTATATACGTTGGTAGTAAATGTGCATCCTTACATGCATACATAAAAGGATAAAAAAAGTGTGCTATTCGAGCGAGACAAACATATATAACCGTTTTTTATCCAATTTGCAAAAAAACTCTTCTAGAGTATCGCGCGTGCAAAGAGAGAGAGAGAGAGAGAGAGAAAGAGAGAGACAGTCTTTGTGTTGAAAAGCTCTGGAGAGAAAAAAAAATCTAAGCGAATAATGATGTAAACTTTTTTTTAAAGAGGTGATGGTGATAGTGCACATACTCAAGGTCAGAATGTAATTGGGTGATAAATGTTGTGATGCTTTTCTCCATTTACATTTACAAAAACATGTTCAATTACAGTTTAATAAAATATATAAATATCATTCATGCAGACAGAGAGGTAAACGTGCTTAAACAATGTACATTTTAGTGTGCTGGCGTCAAGTAAAAAAATGGATTGCCAATAACACCATTTATTCCCATCACTGATAATTATCATGATCATCATCATCGTCATCATCCCCTTTTTGTATCCATTTAACCAACACCTTCAGCTTGACTAGCAATTCTTAGTATTCTGTTGGTTGAACTTTCTAATCCTTTGGGAACGACATTGAACACTCTTGAAATCTCACAGTCCCAGTTTAATCATCAGATCCCTATTCATTTCCACTTTTTCTTGATCCTCTCACGTCTCTCAGAAAAGTCAAAAGGATGCTTGATGCTAATACTGTTGTTGTGCTCTCGCTCTGAATACAATAATTCGTCTTCTTCTTCTTCATCATCACTTCCACTTGGTGAAATTGATCGACTCTTATTTTGTTCACTTGGATGCACTTGAAAGTGAATACGAGGAAATAAAGATTACTGTGCTAAAACTAGTAACTATGCCTGTTTGTCATACTAACACTTTTCTTCTGTCTCCTTCCTGTCCTCTCATGTTTCGTTCGCTTCGCTTGTCGTCTAGAAATGTGCAGCAATAATTAATACGAAATGGGAACAGGAGCAGAAAGAGAGAGAGAGAGAAAAAGGTACACTGAACAACAACATCACTACTTTATGATAACTGCCATGTCGTCAAGCTAAAAAAAAAGAAGAAAGAAAAAAAAGAGACGAGAAAAGAATGAAGTTATTTTATACGATGCCCTTGTTGCCTTTATCATTTAAAAAGTGGCAATAGTATAGCAGCCAGTGAGTTTGACGAAGCTTCTTTTCTTCTTTCTTCTCCAACAACGGATGATCATCATCATGTACTCCTTCTGCTGCTGGTGTTATGTTTCTCGTTGTTCACCTCGTCCTTCAACTACTGAGCTGTTGCTGCTGTAGTAGTAGTAGTAGTAGGAGCAGTAGAAGTAGAAGAACCGGTGCTGCTGGTGTTTCTTGTGATATCTTGGTGGTGGTGGTGCTCGCTCTGACACCGAGATGAATGCCCAGTTCACACCGGGAACGGCCGTAGATCCAACGGCAACCGTTGAGATATCCATATCCTGCAGGTTTGTATTAAAACTTTAAAAGAATATTCATGTAATGTATTTATAATAATATATATGCCTTTATAATATATTTAATATTATAATTATGCTGTTTATAACGGTGGTGTTGCTCCTGTGTGACCCCCTTCATTTTCATGTATCGTTAAGCACAAAGGACTAAAGACAATGCAATATTTCCACTAGTAGTGCTGGCTTATGGTTTATTTCGTATGACTGGTAGAGAAGTAGTACGTACCACGTTCCCAGAAATGGAAACGTCTTTTGTCCCAACAGACTATAATAATAACACTGCTGCTTGTAGTAGTCGAAGAAGAAATGGTATGACGTGGTGTGGTTGAAGCGAGAAGCTTTCAAGTCTGGGAGTTACAGAAAATGCCCATAGTTTCCTTTCTCACCAAAATCTCACATAGAGAGTCAGATAGGCTTAATAAAATATAAATCATAGAAAAAGCTGAGGCTGGATGGCAGGCAACTTAATAACATTTGGGCGGACTGGTTGTTCTCTCTCTCTCAGTACTACTGACTCACTCACAAATGTTCAATCCATGTATAAAAAAAATATATAATATAATGATGAGAAAGTTTATAGATGATAAGGCTGAAAAACAGTGTGTCTCATTCAACTCTCTTCAGCGAAAAGGAAGGATCATCGCTTCCAGGCATGAAATGATAGACTCGACCCTCTGTGCTGCTGCTGTTCATGGCTGTTATATTTGCTTGTTGCAAGAAGTGCAAGTAGTGAGAAAAGAGAAAATCGGTAACGGTGAAAACTACTCAAACTGTCTCAAAGGGCAAGGCGAGAGCGAGAAATTGGTGGGTATACCTTAATACAATAGATATTACTCTGTTTATAGCGGCGTATAGGTACTTGTGTCTGATGAAGAATGTAAAGCCATTTTACTTTTCTTGACGATATCGTCGAATTATGTAGGTTGACGAAGGTTACATGGTATGTACAGACTGTATTCCTGGAATGGCATGACTCAAACACGTTTCTCCATACAGCTTTGAATCATCTCATCTCAAGCACTAATAAAAAGCTACTTGTACAAGTAGTAGTATTCGCAGTATTGGCAGTTGTGTGTGATGGTATATAGTGGTTTGTGTGTGGCGTATGGATTGTCCGCTGTGAGAAACAAAGGTAGAAAAACTGAATAGAAACGAATATGAAAGTATAGTAGAGGGAAAGTAAAGAGAGAAAGTTGTAACTGGTCTCAATGGTCCCATTCCAAGCCGAGAAAACGTGTTTATCCTATAAAAAATAACAACCAGTGGGAGACCCCGTGATACACATTATGAAAGCGCTCATTTCGTTGTCCATCCTATCTCATATCTACTACTACTTTGGTGACTGCGTACACACACACACAACAAAAACAAGAAGAAAAAAATAGAATGGGGATGTACTAGGCGAAGAGGGAAATGTGGATAATAAAAGAATGAGAGAGATGGATGGAGAGAGGGAAGAAAAAGCGACGAGACAACACACGGTACACAGAAGTGATGACGGAGTAGACGAGAAAATGATGATGATGAAGCTAAGCGGAATAGAAAAAAAATGTATATGTACTCTCAAACTACCATTTACTCCAGCCGTTTCTACTCATCTAGCAATAAAAAACAATTGTGTTATCACCACCACCACTACCACCATCATCATCGTCGTCGTCGTCATCAACAAACACAAAAACGATCCGGTGGTGGTCCATGTCATTTATCCGGGTGGAAGAAGCAGGACCAGCAGTAACAACAATTTTTTTATCATATTTTTTGTGGTTAATAATGATACGGTATTAGCATCTCTCTTTCTCTCCTACTGTGATATACCACCACAGATTTTTTTTTGAGGCTTTGCTCTGGTCTGGTCATTTTCTGTCCCTAATAATAAATATGCTTTTCAGTCAGATTATCTATCCTTTTCGTCTTTAGATACTTGGATTTGCCCTTTTATCTCTCTCTATTAATGCCTTTGTATCATTGTCATTCTCTGTGTCCACCACATTACCACAACCGCAAAGCCAAAGCTTCAAAATTGATTTTCTGATTGGTCTCCCCAGACTTCACACATTGCACTCCATAGTCCTCCGCAATAACTGGGAACGACGATGACGATAGTGATGATAATAATGACAATGTGCTATCCCTTACATCAACATCATCATCATCCAATACCGCACAAAATCATACCACCATACCATTATAAAATTCTATCCCTTCTTCCATTCCTCCATTGTTTTTTGGAGCGCACTTCATAAATATGTGCATAATATGCATTCTATTATATTGTACCTTTTTACCATGTTTATTGACACCTTACTCTCATTTCCAATTTTGTGTCGTTCCGTTCCCAGCAGTAAAGTCTTTTTACTGCCTTCGTGTGGTAGAGGAGCAGCCTAAAAAAAAACTGAAACAGGTTATCATCATCATCATCATCGGCATCATCATTCTAGTGCGTGCTTTTTATTTACCATTTCTCTTTTCCCTCTAGTCCTACTACTGTTGCCATTTTCATGCTACTTTGTGTACACATATTATATCAGCAAGTCTGTTTG
>JAHZMZ010003624.1:0-10103 GCA_027743805.1 Lepidocyrtoides sp. E14 | reverse complement strand
AAGCAAATTTAAAAGTTACTTCAAATTAACCTAAAAGTGAAGAGGAAATAAAAGTTTCCTTCACGTGCTGCGAATTAAATAGGCTGTGATTAATGAACGGAAAAAGAAGCGGATGCGATTCACGCAGCGAAAGCGTTCAAGTTTTAGGCGAGAACAGTAATAATTACATGTGTGAATGGCAGAATGACATTAATACTATATTGTGCTGAGAGTTAAAGTCGTCCTTGATTGCTATAAAATATGCTTTTCTGATGACCATTTTATAGGAAATTACTGACAAAAAAGAATTATTGATATCCGGGGTCCAGGCGAGTTCAAGAATGCGACTACTCGTTACGTATAAAAATTCCTTCATTTCATCAAGAATTCATGAGCGAAATGAATAAAGCCTGTCACCTGTCGCCGCCATCCCCCATTCTCTATAAAAAGTCGTATGTGTATGTGTGTGTGTGATCAATTAAACACCAGGAAAAGTCTGCCTGTCTTTTTTTGGTTTTGAGCAACGAAACGGGCGTAAATTATGCATTCATTCACATTTCTACACCAACAGAATGTCTCTCAAAAGTGATAATAATATTGAATATTATGAGAAAATATATGAATGCTCCCATGAAACTGTCAGCTATTCCTGGAACTCCCACTGCAAAAAAAGCATTTATTTATGACAATGAAAAAGATTGCGTGTGTGACAAAGTTTATTTTTATATTTACAACTTTGATACATCGTGTTGACGTTACTATTCCCTTGTTTTGTTTTGAAGCTTAAATTAACAAAAGATTGCCGTTATACTCAATGCTTTCAAATCTCATGTCATATTCAGTCTATAAAAACACCTACATGGTACCTCCCTTCTTCAAATGGACATTGAGTGAGTTAATACAAGCGTGAAAACATTTTTCTGTCGCCGGTATATACATTCCCATCTAATAATATGCGTAGTAACATGCCAATATAATATACTTTTCGTGTGTTTAGTTGAGTTTCTTTTTTTTATTACCAACACGAAAATAGCCTGACAATTTTTTTACTACTACTAATACTACTACTACAACTGTCATATGTGCTGCTACTACTGCTCGACTCTCTTATCAGATTTTTCATTTATTACAACCTTTCATTCCTAAAATAGTAACACACTACGAGCTAAAAAGCGCAATAAATAGGTATGTATTATATAGGTATACACAATTTTCTGTACCAGCCTCAATCCAACTTTTTTTGCCGAAAACAGCATAAGAATATTAGAAAAGTGATATCATGCAAATTTCTCGCATGCAAACATGCATGCATGGTCTGTTCATATTAGTTTTTTAGTATGCCATATTATGTCGAAAGGATTTTGCGTGCCTTTTCTACTCATTTAACATTATAAAAGCTACTTTACTGGATTGTAAATACCGTGTACCTACCAACTTTTTGTTTTGACTGGAAGAAAAACAAGGAGAAAATATATAGCTGTTAGTCGTTATGCATATTATGATTAATACGATCATGGTATGCATGCATTGTTTCGCGACGTGACATCAGCTTCAATTAAATCAAACGAGCTTTAATCGTGTAATTGCTTTATGTGATGGTAATTATGATAAAAAAAATTACTGGTGCAAGCCCACTTGCACATTACACTTGGTTTGACTGATGATAGAGTATTACTGCTTACCTTTTCTGTCTGTCGAGCTTTCACTATTATTCCGACGAATTTATATAAAAAAATATCTCAATTTCATACCTACGCACATAAAATTCTACACAAGCTGATAGCTACATTGATAATTGACTTTGTTCTCTTAAAGTGTTTTACACTTTGCAATCTTACCTCCCTCTTTCACTCGTGGGCTTTTTTTTATAACAATCCCGTTTTAATTACTGTTATTATTGACAAGAAGAGGGCAGAGCAAATTTAATGTAGCACGCGTGCTATATATGACACAATGAAGTATAAACTTTTTGAAGTGTAAAAACAGTCATCGTAAAATACTGCTCATTTTCATACTACTGTCATCTTGATAGTATATAGTATGGCAGTGTGACGATGGACAGGGGCAGCCACTATATATTTAAGTGAACCACAAAATAAAAATCCATTCGCAAAGGAATCTTGTTGCAAACTTTTAAATTCCAAGCTGTCTTTCTGAAACATTGATTTTTTATATGAAATAGTTGCTAGCATGCATTCTGTCACTGGTTTTCTATACACATGTTTTCTATTTTTCACGTCCACCATAATTTTGAGCGACGAGATGACAAGTACGAAGTGCACGGTATTTGTCTTAGGACACCCCGTCCGTCACATTCCAAACGGGAGGAATAACTTGCGCCATGCGGGCGTACATTTATTTAGAGCATCAAAATCCAGTAGTAGAAGCAGCAGCATATGACTGTCTAGTGGACTGTAATTCCACATATGCGGTGTAAATGTCATTTATCAATGTCCAAATGTGTCTGTGTGCACATAAGAGTTTCTGGGTAACGCTTATTATACATTCATGAATGTCTCCTCAACGTGCTTTGTAAATGACTAGTTTTTATAAAACGGCATGCACATAAAATGTTGGTTTCTTCAATTCAACTGGAGTTGAAGCAGAAGTACACTGTCGTCTGATATCATGCGCTATTTCTATGAAAAACTAATTATTTTGTTTCTGTTAACTGTTAATAATTTCCTATGGAAAGGGGAGACAAGTTGATTGTGAAAATTATTGTGCAACTTTCATCTTAAGTCAGATAGAGGGAACCAAGTGGCTTTCATGAACAAGTAACACAATGGTGATAGTAGTAGCAAAGCGTGATGCTCATTTCACATTTCATGGAATTTCAAGTTGATGAGTAGGATGACGAGTTGATGTGAAGCGGGTGAGACGAGTACCACCACCACCACATCGCATCATTATTATGCCTGCTTTTTCTTGTCATCCAACCGAATATAAATTAGCAAACACATGTAGTAGAGTAGCAAGCGTATATGTCGCTCTAATAAAACCAACACTGTTTTTTGTTCCAGATACGCAAGACAGAAAATAATGGGAAAAGATCATCGAAATAAGAAGACAATGCAGTTGTAAACTGAATATTCTCATGTCTAGGTTCGCAGATGGGATCCTTTATCTTTTTAATGTTCTTTTCTCTTCCCTATTGAAATCGTGTTCCATTGAATGACATGCATTTGTGTATTATCAGGACAATGATAACGTTAGTCTTTATCGCTGTAAATACCTGGGAAGCAGTATGGCATTGCAATAATATGCTACTCTCTCGGCCCATAAAAAATTATATCAACACTATACGACCACAGGCAGTGACTGATGATGGCTGCAGTTGTGGAAGGAAATATATTTATTGTAATGCAAATAAAAAATACAAAAGCTTATTGTAGCACTTGAGCGCAATGATACAATTACTAATTCGTTTTAATGCTCGGAAGGAAAAAACACAGGATATTACAAGATTATATGGTATCGTGTAATTAAAATTAATTACGTCAACCAATGTCATTCATTACTTTATCAAGTTTGTCAGTGGGAAAACATTAGTTTTACAACCTTTGGACCTCCACGGGTAATTAACAGACAAATGATCGGGACGGAGAGAAGAGCAGATAGAAGAAAAGTGAAAATTGCATGGGGTATTGTGGGACAGCAAACACTTGCTAAAGAAAAATGGGAGTAGCATATTTGTAAAAGCGTAGTAGTGTAAAGATTCTCAAGAGACTTCACTTGAGAGAGGAAATAAAGGAATTAATGGGGAAATGCAACATTGATTTTTACAAATAGTTACAACATGTGTACATCTGCGGTTTTTAAATGTAGTATTTTTTATATCCAAGATCACAAGTAAAAAAATAATCCTCCTGATAAAATATGTATGCATGGCTAGACTATACAATAAGAGCAAGTGCAAAAATATGGTATTTTTTTCTTGTGGGAGTCTAGCTTGAATCTAATGTTTGGTAACAACTTAATGAACTTACCATAATAAACCTGGCCTGTGTTGGGATCCGTAAATACAGCTTCAGGTGGGGGAGCATAGTATATGGTGTCATCATATGGTATCACGTAATCAGTCTCACCATTCTCGTACCCTTCAGAGTTATCTGTAAAAAGAATAAATGTTCATAATGTATTAAATTATATGCTTTATGTTCTATTTACCTACTAGCAAGACTATTCTACTTTTTCCTACTGTGAATAAAATTCATTTTAGACATTACGTGTACCCTGTCATGAAAAAAAGTAGTGGCAAACATGCCATTTTTACATTTTATCAATGACAAGCCATCAATCGACTGTGTTTCTGCGCTTTTTTTTTCTTTTTTTGCTGATATCGTTTTTATTGATTTTTAACAGGTTTTGAAAAGCCCAGCAAACAAATAATGTGAGAAAAAAACGTGTGTAAGAAATTTCGTACGTATTTATCGTTTGCAAAATTTGATGTTCAGCTTTGGGCCATTGTTGAGCAGCTCTCAATTCTCCTTGTTCACTTTTGTCATAACGCGTTTTCCGATTACAATTTTCCGGATAGTTCAAAAAACATGTGTCTGGTTGGGAGTAAAATACGAGATTGTGGATCACAATTTGGCCTATAAATTAGCTAGGTACGAAGGAAATGAACGTTGTCACTTTTTATTACATTCACACAGGAACGGGAGCACATTTTGAAAAAAAAAAAATCAAACAGAACTGAATGAATGAAGACTACTGTATACTTTGAAGAGAAACAGTTGCTTACTCAGCGCTTTGAAGCAATTACGGTATCTTTTCCTCTCCTATTCTCCTTTTCCCATCATGTCAACCGAGGGTTATAAAACAAGTAAATGTTGACAAGTTAATGTCCTACGTTGACTTTTTCCTCTTCAACTACGAATTATTATTGCAATTTGCAATTACCCAAACAATTACACAAGGTATATGTTTACCCCTTCTCAACTTTTGTAAATACACGTACACAACTGCAGTTTGCGCAGGTAATATAAAAGTTTTGTCGATTATTTCTTTCTTTTTGATGGACTGAAAGACCTTATTCTTTTCTTATGCATATTGCTGTCTACTTTGCAACAGTCTATTACATTTACAACAACAATCGTATAAATTATCTTGTCATTTGATCGTCGATACTATTTCAAGTTGACATTTTCTCCCAATTCATTCATTGACATCTGGCATTTAAAGACCTACCCTTTGGTGAACACACATTCGCACAATATGCACACGCAGTGGTATCATTAATTTAAGATTAGATGAAATTTTGCTTAGACAAAGGCACTTGTTCCAAAAAAAAGCATGGTTGCGTTTCTCACTTCACCCCATAGTCCCAGACAGTGTATCCTCAATCATCGCTAGCTAGCTAGCACGCATCTACTGCAATATATCTATTTTTATGTCTGGCTTGTGTATAATAATTACCTTCTGATGATGAAGATAATGATAATGTACTTTAAAGCTATATTTAAAAGAACATTGAATAATTATCACATCATATTTACAATGTAGCTTACTTACTCATCATTGTTCCATTCACTAGCACAAAAAGTGTTTTTTTTTGTATAGCAAGTTTCATTTTCATCTTTTCCTTTCCTCGCCAAAGACGAAGACGAAGAGAAAAAAGTGCAATAGATCATGCAACTTTTGTTGGAAGGAAAAACAACAGCTCTTCGTCTCTTCCATTTTTTCTTTACACTTTGACTAATAGACATCTCTATTTTTATCCTTGTCAAAAATCAGGGTACATAGATGAATGAGGAAAATTGAGTGACTGACTTGAGACTGACTAAGCTTCACTTAAAATAATAATTTGCTACTAGAAAACAAACTCCAGAGCACTTTACTTACGCTTACAAGCCAAATGAAATGACTCTCAAAACGTCTTTAGTACGTCACTTGAAATTCTTAAAATATCTTGCAAGCAACAAATACCTACTTTCCTGCTTTCATAATAATAATAATGCTCGGTTACAACAAAATACGCAAATGATTTATCTAAATATACCGATAATGGCTGGGATAAGAAATGCAAGATAGATAGGTGAATTTACAGAGACACGCATTATTCATGTTTGAATTGTGCATTGTGCCTTAACTCATCATCAAAATAGATATCATTAGCTGCCAAGTCAAATACAAAAAAGAACGCTAACATTTTTCTGCATTATGTATTTGTAAACCCGTCCGTCATCATTGCTGATCATCAAGAAACCGTCACACATTGTTTTTTCCGAGTTATTTTTTTGTAGTTAATCTACTCCTGGCTTATTGTGAGTGAGAATGGAACGGACAAGCTCATATAATTCATTTATTTGTTTGGTTAGCTGTTACCCTCCTTTTTACTGTTTTTCCTCCCTGCCTCAGAGCTACATAACATACGTCAGAGTTAATGAATGAAAAGTAAACGGGGGTAGGTACTCCTTTTAATGTTTGTTTGAATTATGATTGCATTTTTTATGAAGTATAATAGTCCATTATATGAAAAAGAATTATGTGTCCTTCTAAAAAAACGACTACCAAAACATAATCTCAATAACATAAAGAGAGTAAAAGAGAGTAGTTATTTGTTCATGCGACCAAACATATTTACCGCATATCATCATTTCATTTCCAAGAAAAAATCCTTTGGAAAGCGTTTCATGCAATAAGCAGTATAATATGTATGTCTACGTAGAAATTCTTTATTATGTGGGAGGAAGGAAGGAACATTGTATGCAGCCCACACACAACAAATACACTTCCTTTTGTCATGTTGAGGAAGCAACCCAGACCAGGCACAAGTTGCAGGAATACAATAAAGAAAACTTACAGAGAGAAATAATAATAATAATGTCACAGGAGATACGACCGATTTATTATATGAGCTCAACTTGCAAAACACTACTGCGACTACTTCTGCTTACTATAAGATTCATGGCGTTTGCTTTTCGAGAATATTATGTTATTCATGCCTTCATATTATTATTTATAGCTGTACGTCAACCTACCACACATAATATTCTTCTCCTTTCAGGCAGGTTAATATTATTTACATATTTTGAAAAAGACAAAGACAAGCTTATTATTAAACACGATGTTATAAGGCATGAGAAAAAGGCCACGGAAAAACATGGTCATTTTAGTACTGAGCATGTTATTATTGTTTATAACCGGTAGACCGTCCAAGCTCTATAACTGTTTTTATTTTTTAAGTAAGACGACAGAGCAAAACAACGGGAACATTTACAAATCTGCAACATCTCAAATTCTTGTTGCGTTATTAGTACCAACAAGACTCAAACGACATGATACATTGAGCACCCCACCACATAGAGGGAAAAAACTACAAGACTGTGAGAAAGTGTTATAATACATCAACAACAAAATATAAAAATACCATGCAGTATGAGTGGAACATAACCAGAGGGAGAATGAGTATAACACACGGGTGACATGAAAACTCATAATGCTTCCATTCTTCCTCTTCCCGAATCTAGTCACAGTCATACAGCTCCTTTGGTAGTTGGATATGCAGTGCTGAGATATTTTTTAAGCGATACTTCTGTAAGGAATTTAAGCTCATATATTTGACATGAGAATTTTTTATTACGCAGAAAGCAGCGATGCAATGGAATTTCTGCAATGGATCATGAGTCTCCTTGTCTTCATTACCCGTGCTGTATCTGCTACTCATAGTTTTTCATTATAATTTTTCTTAAATAATGAAAATTTAGTAATGCCAAGTTTACAACTGCGGACCATCGTAACCTATTGCTTGAACAATGACTTTATACAAGCTAAACTTAAATGTCAGATTCCGTATCAAACCGTGAACTCCATTTAGGTAATTAGTAATTAGCTTTCTTTTAAGTAGTTCTCACCTCAACTGTAAATATGTTTTTGGGAAACAAGGGTGTGTTTTTAATAATAATTCCCTAATATTTTTACATAATGTTTGTCAAAAAATACAATCATTTGTATGTGCAGACAGTTGCATACAAAATTGTCTTTATGTACTTTTAGGAATCCATCTTACAGCATTTGTGGAAACATAAAAAGCCATGGGATTATCGTTACCTATTGCTTGAACAATGACTTTATACAAGCTAAACTTAAATGTCAGATTCCGTATCAAACCATGAACTCCATTTAGGTAATTAGTAACTTGCTTTCTTTTGTGTAGTTCTCACCTCAAATGTAAATATGTGTTTGGGAAACAAGGGTGTACTTTTTTATAATAATTCCCTAATATTTTTACATAATGTTTGTCAAAAAATACAATCATTTGTATGTGCAGACAGTTGCATACAAAATTGTCTTTATGTACTTTTAAGGTATCCATCTTACAGCATTTGTGGAAACATAAAAAGCCATGGGATGTCAAAAAGAGACACCAGTATTGCCATCATAATATTGTCGTGTTTTTTCACTTCACATTTTTGTGTTTGGGATGATGCGGTGTCGTTTTGAGTGAAATATACATGCTCACAGTACACATTTGGGGTGTTTTTTTGTACAATAAAATATTTTGCTAATAAACACGCTTATCGTTTTTTCTTTCTTGAAATCTTTATACGAATAAAATAAAAACAAAACTATCATCATTTCACATGTGACAGGATTTTTATCATCATCATAAAAGCTTTGTACCACTCTATTCCTTTTTTTCTGTCATGTAATGCTGGTAATAATCTAGTCAACTTATGAGTTTTTCTCATGGTATTACTACTAGAAATAATACAAGTTTTTCTAATAATAGACATAAAAAACATTCGTGCTCACATTCTGTACATTTGCATATGTACTTTAAATTTTGCTGGAAAAGTTTCGCTGTTTTAAGGTGCGCTATTTTTCTTTTAACATCCAAGACGTAAAATAGGGTGAGTAGGTAGCTTTTAGAGGTTTAGCATTACTGCTTTTGACATTAGAAAGTTTGCGGCCGTATTACACACGTACATACCTAAATACGTCAGGAAGGAGAAGGTAGGAAAATGCGGGTTAGATAGAAGAATATAGCAGGCAAGGAAAGAGAAACGGGCCAGCTTAGAAGAAAAGAGTGGAGAAGACAGAGACAAACAACAACAACAACAACAGTCTTTATGGTAATGGTTATAGTTTGTAATGTAATGGTATCAAAGTATCAGTGAAAGGAGTTTTCTGATGGGATGTTTCACTGCTAGGGCTGATGTTGATGATGGAGATGACGATGATGATGTTCCTTTTACATGTAAAATGCATCTTCTTTGTACTTTTACATCTGTGCCTATTTATACAGAAATGTCGTACAGACATGCATAAGCTTTTTTAACTCTTCGCCTCACTGCCTGTTCTATAGCTTCTCTTCTCTGTCAGTGATGATTATGATGATATGATATCCCACGAAACAAATAGTGGTAGAATTTTCTACTTCTACCACTACTACCACCATCATCATCATCATCATACTTTTTTAAAACTTGCGGTGGCGGTAGAACAAAAACCTAATAAGAAGACAGTCTTCTCTCGCGTTTTTGATGTTCAACAGAAAATTTCTTTCATCCAGTGATGTATATTTACACTTGCGTACATATAAAGCTCATTTTATATAATCATCATAAACTCAACTTGTAGTTTGCTTGTTGTTCTATTCTTCAAACTGCAAAAAAAAACTTGCAAGATATTATGAGACAACGGCAGTGAAGAAGATGAAGACTAGCTGAAACCAACTGTCTCCTTGTGTCTTTGCACGTCACACGCGAAAGATCACAGTAGAGAGATAATATTAGGTTGCTCCTTCTTGTGCTCATTGCATTTGCCGTTGTGAATCTAAGTACGATTTTCTTCTCGTCTTGCCTTGTCTTTTTACCGAAATGTGTGTCTGCTTGCTCTGACGACACTAGAAAACAGCAACCAACAACCGCCACCAAAGTATCACTCCTTGCCTGTTTCTCTTTCTGTGTGACTGTGCACTTTTCCGCTGTCACGAGGATGGTAATGATGATGATGATCATGTTCTGTTTTCTTCTACTACTAGCAAAGGGATCCGGTGCATGAAACACTCCATTAGCTACGACCAATCACCATTATACCGTGATAATGCACATTTTCTACTGCTACTATAAATGCTCATCATCCTTCTGCTAATACGCTTATATGTTTGTATTCTT
>JAHZMZ010003623.1:0-16914 GCA_027743805.1 Lepidocyrtoides sp. E14 | reverse complement strand
CCCATTTGGTCGTCCGCTCATTGTCCTCCTCCTCCTCCATTTCATCTTTTTTGCGTAATTTGCATTGCATTGTTGACATGATAATCATGATGTAAAAAGTTGATTTGTCCATGATGACCGCAGCCCCGGTCATTGACCGAGTTGGTCCGTTGTAATTTTAATTTCTCTGGCAGTTGTAAGTTAAAAAAGTGTTGCTTGTTGCTTGCGTTTGGAGAACAGACAGTTCACTCACATTCGCACAAATCTTAAGTGAGTGAGCGATCGCATTGAAAATTACAGCAAACGTCGTAAGGTAACCGACCTTTGAGGTTTTAGCAAAGTTTGACCTGATGATGTTAAATGCGTTTAGTGCTTGCACTTGCTGCTGCTGCAGAAAATATTTCAGCAAATCAATTTTTCGGCAGAGTCGTTAGATTTTCACTATCATTCGGGATATCCATTCGTGATTTTAATTCTCCGCAGTTTTCTTGTCTTTGTTGCCATCATCTTCCATTCCTTTCTTGCTGCTGCTGCTGCTGCATTTTTGGTTTTATGTGAATAGCAAAAATAAGAAATAACTTGAATTGAAATAATTAACTGCGAGTTGAATTGAAAATTAATTTTCTCAAATAGTTAAGCGAATAGTTGGTCAGGGTGTAGTGTCTTGCAGTACTAGATTGATCGCGCCAGCCAGGGTTCAGCTCAGGGTCGGAACTTAAAGATGAAGATGTGTTCGCCGTTTTCTTGGCTCCTCCTTTCAATCGTACTTATCGGAGTCAATGGTGACGTATATGTAAGATTTCACGAAGAATCTGAAATGAGGGACCATTTGACCAGGGAAATTGATCCTTCAAGAAACGGATCCGCATTTAATGTAGACGACCCATACGACATTATCATGTAAGTAGCAGCAGTATACTTAACACTAAAATTACGATTTGCTTATCTTGTTGACTTTGGAGTCCTTTATTGTTGCTGTACTTTCTATTGTCAGGGTGGAGAACGTTTTACGGAATTACAGACACGGCCCGAACAATGACCAGCACATTTTTTACACTCAGGACTTGCTAGCAACTTACGTGGGTCCTGCTCCGCTGAAGCATCCAGACGATAAAGACTGTAAGTGTAAACAATATTTTGTGAGGTGGATGGATGATGATGGCTGGTGTAGGAAATGTAAAGAGCTTAGAGCTCACCCAGGATGTCTAACGATCACTTTTGTATATTTTATTTCAGTGCCCTACCCGCCTACTGACGGTGGGAGTATAATTCGAACCTGGGCAATGTTTGACGGCAGCACAAACAAATACTGCGATTTAACTGCAGTAGTGTAAGTTCCAGCATTAGCAAATAATGAAAATTTTAGGTTATTTTATTTAAAACTGTATGCATTAAAAATTCATTTGTGCTATTTTTCTTGTTTTTCAGTGATTGGGGCCAGACTGCATTTTTTTCATGCCCTAAAGAAGGAGTTTACCGTGCAATCGCAATCGAAACGCAATTAACCACGAAGCAAGGTAAATTCCCCAGTGCAACTCGAGGCCAAGTAAAGCCTAGTGGAAAGTATGTGTTGCTCTGGCTTTCCAGAGAGCAAAGAACTCCATTCAACCTAGTCACTGGAGAAGTGGAGTCAATTTTCAATACTAGACAGGGCGCCATTTTTACTCCAGAGGACAGAGTAGCAGCTCTGACAAAATGGTCATTGGGCTATCCCTATAGTTACACTGATCCCACAACCGGCATTATTGCCAAGCTTGACCCAAAGCAGATGTCTGTCTCTGATCCTGTTCGAGTGAGACAGTCGTTCTATTGCTACTACTGGTTGCACCATATTCAGGAAATTGCAAGAGAAGGCTACAACGACAAGAGTACTGAGCTGATTTACGTTTACCGAGATAACAACACCGAAAACACGCCCTTGACTGCATACGTCATGCTCGAGGTGTCAATCTGGATCGCGGAGCCTAGCGCAGTTGGTATGCGAGAAAGTTTTGAAACGTCTGATGGTATCCAGGTGTCCGAATATTCCAAGGTTATCACCAGAAGATTCTCTGAAGCGGGGCTGTTCCCATGCCTTCGAAAAGCCCATGATGCTGTTCAAGTTTTTAAAGAAATCCAGTATGTATCGGAAACCGACCCCTCCAGCAAAATAATTAAGGACACCCCGCACTGGAGGGCAATTCTCAAGATACACACAGATCGGCTGATAAGCACCCTTTCGGATATCGATTTTACCATCAGCTCTCGTCAGAACACGGCCTCCTTTCACTGTTTTGTTGGGGACACGCGTGTATTTTACCAGCTACGTGGTTTCAAGTTTGTCCCTACACGGAAACTCCAGCCGGAAGAAATTAATTTGCAGGCGTCCACTTTGCCTTTTAAGGCTGTGCATGAGTTCCATTTCGATAAAGGAGACATTTATGGTCATGGAGTCCACTATATTGGACACAAGTGGTCAAAGAAATATCAGCCGGCAAGCGTTCGATCAGACTTGATTGTCATTTCAAGCCCGTGTGTTGCTCAGGAGTTTGTGGTTTCAGTTGGAGGATCTTTGTACGTCACAGAGGAATTTTTGAGACTTGGAGCAGAGCATGCAAAGAAGGTTTTCCTGCCAGACTTTGGCATCACCGTAAAAGATAATGGTGCAGTTGATGTTGGCAACCCGCAGCCTTACGTAAGGAACTTGCTTGAAATAAATGAAATAATGCATTAAATATTCCAACATGTGTTTTGAATTAATTAAAGGAGGCTCACTTTCTGGTGTCTTTTTTTTTGCAGGATTTCATGCGAATATTCGATGTTGCTTTCACACCCACCCACTTGGCACTTTTGATGGCAAAGGGCGAAGTGTTTCTGCACACCTCCTCCGCCAAAGCAAAGGGAGTAGCAGTTCTCTCTGAAACGCACAAGTACCGTCTGGACGCATTTGTGAAACGACGTTGGTGTCCTATTACCGTGTCGCAGAAACTAAGCAGCATGTTTCTACCAATGTTTGGGGAGGCTGGCTTCATCATCATTCTCCAGATTTTTCCTACCGAAGGCAATTCACCAATGTGGCAGGAGCCTGCTTCCCAGTTGTGTTTGCCCGAAGCGACGGATTTCGTGAAGCGGTCGGATAAACAGACAAATGTCATTAACGAGACGGAAATTCATTACGAGGCATACTCCAGTGTCGTTCGAACGGACCATAAAACAGGATTGAAGGAGCCCCCGGTTCCAAAGCGTCCTCCGCCTCCTTCACTTCCACCGCGTAGTATGATGGAGGAACTTGCATTTGTAGTAGATTCGCAGAATAAGTTTGTTGATGAGGGTGCGGATCCTCATTTCCCTGCGGATCTTATCCACCCCGCTAGTCACGTTTTGGAAAACAACTTGAAGGACTACAACCGGGCAAAAATTTACGTCGTAGACGATACAAGGGGAATGGAAAGCATTTTGAAGAAAAACGGCTTAACACTTCAAAGCAGTCCACCCATGACCATTGCTGCAGTTGAGTTTACCGCCTCCGAGAAGCAGTTCCTTTTTGCCCTCATGTTCAAAGCTCAAGAAATATCGAAAGCATTTATTGACGTACAGAACCAGGAGCCCCTTCAAATGGTCATAACGACAAAAACGCTGATTGATTTCCCGTACCGCGTCAAGTTGTCAGAATCTGCAGGAGATCCGTCAAAGTCAAGCTCAGATGAGAGGTTGCTATCCGTCTCGCCATTTCCCGGGGGAATATTTGTCCGGGTGAACCATTTCTACGTGGATGTAGTCAAAAGTCGGGATCCATTAGAAACTGCAGAACATGCGAAGGAGTTGAAGGGAAAGACACGGTTGGAATTTGTGCCTCAAATTTTCACCCTTAGCACTGCCATTCCATCCTATGTTATAAATCTTGGTGATGTTCATGTCTTTTCATCTGTGGAAAACCGATACGCTCGTCCCCTCCATTTTTACCCATGGGACGTAATCACCAAGAAATATCATGATGCCAATAGGGAGGTGGATCCAGACCGCACTCCCTTGACCTTCCAGTCCACAATAAGAAATAATGCGACTAATGGCACTGCAGTGACCCGCTTTACGTTTACCGGTACTAACGGCAGCTTGTATGACACCGTTGTAACGGGACAAGGATTAATATCAGTTCTTCGGAGAAAACGTCACCGACATCTTGTTCAGGACGATGAGAACTGTCTCTTAACCAATGACACCGAACCACAGACAGTGATAATGGGCTCTGTGCTAACACTGGAAGCACTCAGAGAAACCAGCCCCTTCTTTCGAAATGATAATATATTCCAACGCAGCACTCCCGACGGCGAGATCATATATGGTGTGTACAATGTAAGGCCTAGTTCTCCCTTCGCGACGTGCGACGAGGAAAAAATGATAAATACACCGCCTCCAGTTCCTTGTATTCGTGGTGAGGAGGTACATGGACCAAAGAATCGTAACATCCCCGTGTGTAAATTTGACACTCCCGTTGGCTTACCCTGCAGGTATGAACCAACAGAAACAAAATAACACACATACTTTTCAAGACTGAGAATAGTTGGGAATATTTTAAGATTGAAATGAACAATTTGTTTAGGGACCCAGCGTATTTACCTGCGTGTAGCCCTAACATAACGGATCTTCCCGAACGCCCTTGCCTGGTTGTCGCATGGTTTGGTGGTACCGAACTGAAAGATATATGCTATGGTGAGACTCACGCGCCGTACATGGAGGACTTTCAAGGGCCAACAATAAAGAACGGCACAAATGCAACAGATTGTTACAATAATGCAACAGATAAAGTGACCAACTGTTTGCCGAAACATGCACACAGGGAGGAACTAAGGGACATCAATATTTTGGGCACTTCGTTTCATAGCTATCTTCAAGGAAGCTTGCAAGATGTCAAGAGTGTGCATCCAGAATCCTTGGTATGGGAAACCGAAGATAGGCAACAAGAACCGGAAATTTGCCCCTTTGCCAGCTTTCAGGTGCACTATAAACAACTGGATTTTGCAGAGGTGGGCTATCATGTCAGACTGACGGGAGAGGTTAGCTACTTTGGAACCGCCATACCGACTGAAGCAGACTTGCTTGTGGAGTTTGTAAGATTCGCTGGGATTGTCATTGACGTCTCGTCCAGTCTTCAGGAGGAGCGTCATTTTACTACCATTCGGAAAACTATTGACATTAAGTTTACAATGACCGATTATGTAAGCTTCATTGAAGATTTTCAAAAGTGTTACTACTACTCTTTTATTAATCAGACATTAAACTAAATTGGGGGTTATAATGGCAAATATTATGTTTGTTGCTCGAATTGTCCATTACAGATTCTGCAGGAGCTTCTGGATGTGAGTCCAGAGGAGAAGAAGTACATTCGTCGGAACAAATTCGACTTTGAGGATGTCCGTGCTCGCGAGCCCTTCTCCGTGTTCAGCATAACGCTTCGTCCCACCATCGTCAATGCCATGTGCAAAAGCACCGACTTTTTCAAAACAATCCAGATCAACGTGGGCTGCAATGCGTTCAGTAAATTGCGTCTTTTGTCCGAAGCAACGCCTCTGAAACGACACAACTGGACTGTGTTTCAGGACGACGTTGGTTTGAAATGGTTACACGATAGAAAAGCATGGAAATTATTACTACCGGAAAAGCACATTTATTACAGGCAGCTGAAATCCAAACAACTCGACTGTAAATATGGCTACTGTAAAATTCCATTCTATCACTTGTTCAGGGACGAAATTTACACCATTTCTTATCGAGACTCGCTGGTTCCGATATTTGAGCAGTTTTTAACTGTAAGCAGTAGACAGGTCACGGGGAACATTCTTTTGTATGACATGCTTGGGTCCAGAGATTTTGAATGGACAGTTAATAAGTTGACAGCGGGATGTTACAGCACCGCTCACTTTTGGTATGATAAGGTACTTGAAGGCACCAAGCACATTCACAAGGAAACGTTCGAGCACGAAAACATGTATTTGTACTACAAGGACTGCTTCAGCACTGACCCAAGTCAAGGGGAAAAGGAGGAATCACAGCATCTGTATGCCAGTCCATTCTACTTTTTCAACAAGACCAACAACAACACCATCAAGTTTCGTAGGAAGCGAAACCAACTGTTCATTTTTCGAGCGGTGGCTGTCAACTCGCATTACAATCGCTTTACGTACTGCAAAAATTTGGACACGTTCTTCATGGTCAGAGTCACTGGTATTCCTATCCCAAGACAGGGGCTCAATATTAAGATGTACGCGGGAATTTCTCTGTTTGTAATGGCAGCCTTAATGACTTCATACGTTTTCTTTACCAAGTTTTACACTGGCCTTTCCCAATCTGATTGAGTTTTAATTCCCTTTAACGTTTATTTGTATTTTATCGTTAGTTTATATATTTTTTGCGAGTTTACTTGCAATAAAAATGTACAATTCAGGACTTAAATGAGTTATCATTGTCAGCATAAAAATGTTTCATTGCCGCTCGGCATTATTTTACGTACATACTTCTTCCCATCAAAATCACAAACCAATCTTGGTAAACTTACCAATTTCAAGGAAACACCATACCATTAATACCCCAAATATATTGAGGGATGAAATGGCTAATGCACCATGGCTTCCAACCGGAGTATTTCCAGCCTTCTACATTTTAAAGCATCTCAGCATGTTGGATGTTACCATGCAAAACCAAAATGGATGGGTCATGTGGTGGGATGAGCAAAATGAAAATAAAATCCCTTGTCCCTTCCATGACCTTGTTCTTCCGGTGTTATGTCTCTCTCTCTCTCTCTGTACATTTACATTGTTGTGACTTTTAAATATATTCTTTCGTTCGTTCAAACGAACAAAAAAAAACATACAATGATGACGATGACGACACCATAACCAAATAAATTCTCAGCCAACTTGACTAGAACATCAACAGAATTAATGAATGAAATGAAAGGATGTGAACCAACACCGAGAAACACTGCCTTCATAAGAGAATTTTCCCATGAACGTAATATCATGTCTCTCTGCTTTGTTTTTTAAAACACAATATCCGCAGTAGTGGTGGTAGCACTGCTGCTGACATTGTTAATCTTGTGTCAACTTCCCGTTTTAATATTCCCTTCTTTCCCCGCTCATCTCTGATAAAAAAAATTCCATATTCCATTCATTCATTTCTTGCATTCCAAATAATAATGAGATGAGAAACAAGAGCATCCTGAGAGAATGCATGACGAAATTAAAGACAGTTTTAAGCTTTGCCGGTGGCCCTTACAAAAAACCACTGTAATATTTTTCTTTCTTTCAAGCTTAATTACTACTTTTAAAAAAATTCTAATAAAATTAAAAACGATTTTATCCGTCAAAACTTGGGGTAACTTGAGTCATCATCATCGTTAAAACTTGTTAAGACCCTTTTCTTCTCTCCTTATTTTCCTTCCCTTTTTTTCATCCCAAAAAGTGCACACATGGTTTCTGTATTTCTTCAAAAGCCTTTTAAAATCCTATCAATTTACGGAAGAAAAAAAAGCATTTTTTTCTCAAAAAAGACCACCACCAATACCAAGCCACATTTCTCTGTCTGTAAATACGCGGACACGAGTTCAGTTTATTGACGGCTCGTGCCATCATGCCATGCCATCATTATTCCATTTCATGACATGGCATGCGCAACAAGCACAATTTTATTTTTACGATCCTTTCTTTCCACTGACTTTACTTACGTTTACACATATTTTCTCTGGTTTTTCCTTTTCCATCTTTTATTTTTCAGCAGAGAGCCTCACCCACTTTTCCAGTTGACTGCTTATTGCTCGCTTCTTCTTCTTCTTCTTCATCATCATCATCATAATCTCATGCTCCTTTCATCACTTAACTTTAAAACATTTTTTTAAAAGATTTACCAGGGAGAAAACGTGGTGGTAGTATTGTATGATCTTTTAAAGTCCGTGTCACATTTAATGCCCGAGTGCACGCCTGTTTATGTGCTTGTTTTGTTGCTTGCTTGATGCAAAGTGTGGGTGGATTTCGGTTCATTGGATTATTACCATACTTCGGGTAGGGGTTTTCCTTTTAGTCAAGAAAACCATCTGCCGGAGAGAGAGAGAGAGAGAGAGGTATGTAAAATGCAGATGAAAGAAAGACCAACACTTTTTTCAACTCCAAAAAATTTTGTTGATGTAGTGGCAGTAGTGTCGCAGTTTCATATTATTTCGTGTTTTTTCGGTGATGGCTACTGTAAAACTGTAGAATTTGTTATTCCTTTTGTTTTTCTGATGATTATGATGATGTGGCGTACGTAACGTACACGTGTGTGTGCTCGCTCAACTGAGTTATGCAATTGGGATTACTTTGCTGTTTTTTTTATAAAAATTAAAAAAAAATGTAATTCAAATCCAACTTTGTTTATCTCATGAGGGAAATTGGTACTTGATAAACTTATATAACATTTTTACTGCTTGTATGTATTTTAAACGATTTTTAAACGCTCAAATTATCGTCGTTGTAAAACGTTGTGTTTTTCAAATAAAATCTAATCGCTAACAAACCGTGTATTTAATTCGCTAAGAAGAAGAAAAAAAAGGTGCCACTAGGGAATTTGATTTGGCAAGAGGATAAGCAGGTATACATACCTACACAAGGAAAAAACATTTTTGATGATTCCTGTGTGTTGACTTTTGTGAATCTTGTGGGTGTGTTATCATGTCATCATTATCATCGTCATCGTCATCGTCATAATTCCAACCAGTTGTTGTTTCACCCACCACCGTCTTCATCAAACATGATGAGGTTTGGTGGTGTAATGGTGGCACACATGATTTGAAGAAACTGACTTCAATCATGATCATGATGATAATAGTATCTGATTTCAAATCACCCATCATTCTCCCCTTTTATTCCTTCGTTCCTCCGAGAAATGGAAAAAAACGGAAGTAATTTAACATTCAGTACTAGAAGAAAACAGATGTGAAATTGTAAGAAAATAGATTCATCTGAAGAACTACTTTCATTTCAGTAATAAAATTAAAGTACTCGATGTAAACGCATCATCATCAATTTTTATTAGCTACACATTTAATTATCATCCCAAATCCTCCGAGAAATAAACACGAATGATGATGATCATGATGATGATTATCCCAAGCGAATTTTATTTTTATTTTTTGTGCAGAGAAGAACATCAATTCATTTAAATAACTTTTCAAGAGAGAAAAACGTCAAAAGTATCAAACCAGATAAATAGATCATTTAAAGCCATGTAAAAAAATGGAACACTTTAAAAAAATGCACAACTGAAACTTGCACCAATCTGTCAGTCATTCAGTCGATCTGGTTGGAATACATATTTATTTTTCGGAGAGGAAGGAAGGAAGTGAAGGTGATATCATTTCGTACTTTTAAAATCATCATCATCAGGTTTTCCACGTAAGTCATTTCAGAACAGCTATTTAGAAAAAAAAGAGGAAAAAGCCAGTTTTTAAAGCCTTTGCATCCACATGTGGCAGTGGTAGAAAAGAAAAAATCTGCATTTCCATTCCACACCGACTTTACTACGTATTTTTTTAGAAAGAAGAAGATTGATTAGAAAATAAAAAAGTTCAATCTGCCAAACGGCTTGCTACCACCATCATCGTTATAACTCATTATCATTCTCGAACGAACAAAAACAGAAAACTTGTAAAAAAAAGTGAATCAGAAAAAAAAACACAGAAAATATATGTGTGTTTTCCTTAACACACTTTTGCTTACTTAATTTTTTTTTCTGTATTTCTAATCAACTAAAAATATTTTAATTTTTTCTTTAAAAAAAATAGATTCATGAATGGATAAAGAACGACGTGTACTTCGACGTACCTCGTGCTACTGTCTAAGTGTCTATATCTATCTACCTTGTTTTGTGTCATCGTTATAACTCATTATCATTCTCGAACGAACAAAAACAGAAAACTTGTAAAAAAAAGTGAATCAGAAAAAAAAACACCGAAAAAATATGTGTGTTTTCCTTAACACACTTTTGCTTACTTAATTTTTTTTCTGTATTTCTAATCAACTAAAAATATTTTAATTTTTTCTTTAAAAAAAAAATAGATTCATGAATGGATAAAGAACGACGTGTACTTCGACGTACCTCGTGCTACTGTCTAAGTGTCTATATCTATCTACCTTGTTTTGTGTGTGTGTGTGTGTGTACTTTACATTAAGAATACTTTATTAGCCCAGGCAGGCAAATAACTTGGATTTTTTGGCACCATTTCCAATATTCTCTCGTCGTCATCATCCTCTTTTTTTAATCGTATTTACATACATACATTATGTATCATCATCATCATGATGATTTCACGGAGCAGATGCACTTTTACAACAAGTTTTATAAGCAGATGGAGAGAGAGAGAGAGAAAGAGACGACACACGGCTTTTGTATTATTATTATTTTTTTAGCTGTGTTTCAAAACGCCACTTTCTACTGCTAAAAAACTACTAACAGACTTTGTTTCGTTTTTGGTGGTGGTGGTGAGGAATGAGAAATTCCAAATGCCACCTTCTGAAGGATTGCCATTACAAACTTTTTTATTACTAATGCTCCCTCTTCTTCAGATTCTACCTCGTCATCATCATCGTCGTCGTCAATTACAGATTGCCACCAACAGCAGACGCCAGCAAATTTAAGTGAGGGTAAAAAACATGCTTTAAAAAAAATCGGCTGTAATTCAAACGACCACCGAACTGAACCAAACTAAATTTTTTTGAAATGTTTCTTCTTATCACCACCACCACCAGTTGGTGTAGTGGTGGAGGTGGTAGCAGTGTTCTGAAAATGAGTGGAAAAATATATTATTATGCTACACGCATTAGTTAACCCAGACTTGGACCATTTTTTTAAAACGTAGAGAAATGATAAAGGAGTTTTTCCTTGATTAGAAAAATCAGGGGCAGAATAAAAACAGGTACAATTTTTTAAACTGGTGGTGGTGGTGGGTGGTGAGATGGTATATTTTTATACAAAAACATTTTTTTGAACACTCCAAAACCATTTTCTTGGAGTCAGCAGTAAACACAATTTTGGATAATATTCAAAAAAAAAAAGGTTAAAGTGGCTCTTTGCCTTTGTTTCATTCATTATAATTTTGCATGGCTCATCATTATCATCATCATCATTTCAAATCTTGAAACTGAAGTAGTTAGGTAGACGGACATTACTCTTTTTTTTCTGCTACTCTCTCTCTCTCTCGAACTCGAATTATATGACTTTCGAACAGATGGGTGTTCATGATGCCTACTTTTTCAGCTTGTGTCGTGTCATCATTATCATCATCATCAGCAGCACACTCACTCTACTCTGGCATTAGAATAATTGCAGTCTCACACATCTGCACTCCTTCTTCTTTCCTCCACTCACTCCATCCTCCAAAACTACAATAATAATAATAATAATCATACTCTCTACTTCAAAAAAAAATTCCACTATTCACTCCACACTTACTCTCCGAGAAAGTGTCTTGCTTTGCTTTACTAGATATGCATGCATATGTTTAATTTTGCTTTTCGAAAAGCCAAGAAGATGCAATGCGCGCAAGAATAGAGAGGGTTTAGTTTAATACTTTTAAAATATTTAAATTTTTTCCTATTTTGTTTGTCAAATTTATTACCTTTATAATACCCCTTTCTCTCCCTTGTTTCCTTCCACTCTCTCTCTCTCTCAAATCAGTTCAATATGGTGACATTTGACTTATTTCTGGTAATAAAATAGAGCTGAGAAAAAAAATGACCAAAAAAATGATGAGAGGGAGACCCAAGCGTGCATTTACTATTATTATTATTTCTACATGCACTTTTAGAACAAAAAAAAATTGTCAGTTTTTCATGTTTAAAATGAACCACTGTGTAGTAGTTTTAGTTTTACGTTTGTAGTAGTAATGGTGGCACGAGCCATGTGTCATGTCATGTCACGTGACTGGATTGTAAACAGCAGCAGAAAAAAAAGTCTGCAGTATAATAATAATATTTTCTACCCTTCTTACTCTCGTCTTCAAGAATAAGAAGCTATTATTATTATCATCGCACAACAGCACATGCATGCACACATGTATGCATTTTTTCTTATTACAATTTTGCGTATAGGTATTATGCCTACCTACCTAGCTGCCTAAAAATGAAAGAAATATTTGATGATTATCATCATCATCATCATCCACTGCCACTCACTCGAACAGCAACATTAACTAACTTCTTTCCCGTCGGCATTTTTTTCTCTTCTTCTTCTAAATGTGGACGAAAATAAAAATGGAACATGGAACAGATGCCGTCGTCGTCATTTGGTTTCGTTTCGAACACCACTCTCTCAAACTCGAGCTCATTCAAGATTATATGGAATGTATTTGAGAATTGGAGATGCTTTCAAATTTAAAAAGGTAAAATGCAAACGGATGGATAATAGAGGATGAGCAGTAGCAGTGGTAATCAGAATGAAATGTATGAAAAAAAAATTATTGTGAGAGAAACATACAGGAGCATGCATACATTTTTTTGGTTTTTCTGGTACAGCAACTTTCTGAATGAGTCAAGTCAAAAAAGAAGGTTTCACGACGAGACGAGTAATAAATCTTGACAAAAAAAATCGTTTACTTCCAATCCAAACATTTGGGTTAGCAGAGAGAAAAATATATGCTTTATTTAGAATTTGCTGCGGGTGCCGGTGGTGGTGTCAAGAAAAAAACACTGCTTGCATTTTACTCGGTGGTTTTTTTTTAAAACTAAATTTTACATACAAGATGATTTTTTTCCCTGTAGAAATTACATGTTGAAAGATAACAAGGCATACATTCAAATCAAAAATAAAATGTTCTGCTTCTTCTTTCCCTCCCGAAGAAAAAAAAATCAGTATAAAAATGTTTATCTAATTTCCAAACCCGGAGAATGAGAATCCCTCCAGGAAATTGTCGTTTCACGGTGGTGGTGGTGGTGTGTTTCACTCATTGTGTAAATAAACCACGTTTCCTTTCCGAATAATTTTTTTTTTAAAATCTACCACATGCTCCATTCTGATTTATTGAATGAGAATCACAGAAAGAAGCTCTTCTCTGGATAAAAAAAAAATTTAAACAAGGAGGAGCAAATACCAGTGAAAAAGATTTTAACCGGAAACACCAAGTCTTCTTGATCAAGTTGCTGTCAAATAGACAACCAGACAAAAAAAAAATATTTTTTAGATTAAAATGACATCTGAAATCTAAATAAGCTAAGATTCTTCCCAAAAATTATAATATGAATAATGTATATTTACCGGTAATTAATCCAACTCAGAGAATAAGATAGTGCTAATCATTTTGAAAAATCGTTAACAATATTTTTTACCCTGCTTATCTTTCTTCATTCTGTGATGGTGTTAGTGGTAGCATTATGAAAATGAAAGAAACAGTTTTTTTTGTTATAATTAACCGTGACAGTTGTTTCTCCACTCCAACTCCAACAACCAGTCTATTTTTATCCTGAAGAAAGATGCACGTATTTTTACATCTTCCACCTCTATTTTACCCACCTATCTTATTTTTCCTTCTACATCGACAACGTGCCATTTAAGTACTTTTTTTTCTTCTAGATGATCATGTTTGTTAGTCCCACTTGTACTCTTTTCTTCCATACTTCCTCCATCCATAATAAATAACCGTACATTTATTTTTCTCCCTCTTCCCCCATCATCATCATCTCCACTTCCACTCCAGACTCCATACTCCAACGAACAAGAACTTGTTTTAAAATCTTACTCACTAATCTTCTCCACTTTTTCCTTCCAAGTTATTTCCAACTGCTTACAAAAAAACTTTCAGGCTTTTCTCAGTCAACACTATCACTACCACCGTCTTCAATATGCGTCTTGACTGTAAATTTGTTCCATTTTTGGATCTCCATTTTTTCCCCTTCTTCTTCCTCTCTCCCCTTCTTTTAAATTCCATTTTAGACAAAACTTTTCTGTTGTTCTAGTACTAAAGCTGTGTGGAGTGTGCCATGTGTAGGTATGTAATGTCTTTTTTTTTCTAGGTTGATGATGTCGTGTGGTACAGTACAGTGGTTGTTATTTGAAAGAGAACAAGACGATGACGACGATGATGATGATGATGGGTGGCGATGTGACGGTTTTAAATATTATTGTCTGTCTGAAGAAGGAAGCACACTTGCGTAAAAGAAAGAACGGAAGTTCTAAAGCACTGAAGAAGAAGGGTTTTAACTGTTTTGATGCTTGCTCATCCATAATCATCATTCCTGAGTCCTGAGCACTTTTTTCCAAAAACAAAAAGCATACACATTCATATTATCATAAGTTAGTAGTAAGAAGCTGCAAAGAAAGATAAATATTTAAATTCGGAACAAAATCATCATTATCATCTTCTTCTTCTTCAGTTCTTTCCTTTCTCGAACAGAGACAGCTGCTCCTTATGGTTCATTTGGTTCGTTCGTGTTTTTTTTTCTGTGAATATTATTATTATGGTAAATGGTGGTGATCTGACAGGAATCGGATCGGAGGAAATACCTACATTACATAAGTTTATACGTAACAGAAGTAGAGGGCCATTCATTAACGTTTTTCTTCTTTCTTCTGTCTTTGTCCATTCATTATTATGATTCATACATTTCAAGTTGAAAATATTTTTAGGCAGATAAAAAAGAAACAGATGCGGGCGGGTAATAATAATAAGTGTACTTTTATTTAACCGGGTACCATATCGGCATGCCATGTATCACTATTTCATTTTCATTGATGTGTCTCATCATTATCATTATTTTTTGTTACTACGACAAGTTTACCATATCTCCCGTGATGATGATGATGATGATAATAATAATAACGACAGTTTTATCAATGGCATTGTGTTCTCATCTGAAGAGTAGTCCCTGTTGCATATCTCTCCTCGTCCGGAAAGCATGAGTCAAAATCGATACTACATCCCTTTGACAACAAGGAACAACTGTCCTTTTATTTTAGTTTTGTCCCCTGTGCGTGTCCCCCCTTTCAATATTTCCCTGGTAAAGTTCATTCGCTTTTCTTCCCTGGAATTGAATATTGAAACCGCAGTCTCATTTCTAAAACAATAAAAATAACTATGCATATACATGCATGCATTCACGTAGCAGTGATTTTTATGAGGATGATGATGATGATGATAAGGGAGGAAAATAAGTTACCAGAAAGCAAGACAGACAAAGTGTCGCATTTATTTATTTTTTTCCCATGTGCTATCTTTTTCTCCCTAAATTTTCTTCCCGTAGTTCTACGGAAGTGAACAGATTCTTCTAGACCAAATGTCGCAAAGAAAAAAAAAAAAATTTCTACCCTTTTATTTTTGTCGTTTTATCTGGTCTGTCCTTATTCCAAATGACCCTGCTTGTGAGGAGACACATGGTGGGATTATCGTTTGGGTGTGGTGATGATGGCAGAGTGGTAGTGAAAAAAACATAATATCTATTTTTGGGCAGATGAAAAAGGCTATTCATTAATAGTTAATTGCTACACTACCTTTCTTTTAATTTGCAATGAGGCATTTAAAATTGTAAAGAAAATAATAGAAATGTAAGCTGCAAAAAAATACGCTTGTTGTTTTTTTCAGGCACTTGTTGAAGATTAAGAGTATGACTATGATTTTTTGGCTGGTTTGTTTGAGGAGGAATGAACTAAATCAAGGATGATGCCACCCACGTTTTAATTTGATTTTGAAACAAGGGGAAAAAGCGATCATCATTCCTTCAGCTCTCACACGACGAGCAGTGGTTGTTTTTTTTTTCTTTTTTACGTTATCAACGTGTACGTGCAATATGCATTTACTACAAGGCATAAACAAAGCGATAAAATATACTACACGATTTTCTTACAATTCCTTTAAAAAATAAAGATTACAATATGAACAGTTTCCGGTTAGTAGTATTCCACGCGAGCGAGCCCCTATTATATGTCTTCATTTCTCTTCTCGTGAAAAAAATAGATGATGGTGATATGGGGATGTGCTCATCAGACTTGTTCAGAGAAACGTTTTCTTTCAATCAATACATCCTTCGTTTGTACACACACGTCTTGTCTGTGATTCTCTTCGTGAACAAGCCACTTTTCAAAATTTAAATACAGAGCAGATCACGTAAGTCTCAGGCAGACAGTTTCTCCTTCATTCTGAATAATGTGGGTATATTCACAGATATGGCACACGTTTTTTTCCTAAAGGCTTATTATGCTTCTTCATCAATTTTCATTTCATGTATAGGTATTTTTCTTTGTATGGATGAATGGGTTATTCCTTTCCTTTTTGTCGTGTAATTTTTTGGTCGTTTTATTCAAGTTATAGGATTCAGCTTCATCCAACACTTTGTCTTTTCATGATACACTAATTCATATAAAATTACCTATTTTGTCAACTTTTGTAAAAAAAGAAGACAAACTTTCCACTTCGCATTCGTTTCGTTCAAAAGGGAAACGCACTATAACGTTCTTGGTGTCATCATCCAGAGAACAGCCCAGCCGAATTTTTCTCCTTTTAAAATTTTACATGAAGAAAAAAAATGTAATAAATTTTTGAACAGGACCACATGCACTTCATTTCTACTTATTTTTCTCGGATGCTTAAGAAAAAGCAGTAGTTTTTTTTTATTTTTATTTTTTGGATGGGCATTTTATTCCCTTTTACAACATTTACAACCGTGAAGAAGCAGTATAGTATTCGGTAGAGAATTTGAATATTATCTCTCTTCCAGCTTTTCTCTCTCGGCAAGGGAGGTACTTATCATCATCATCCGTGGGCAAGCAAAGCCGTAAGAAAAAAAACTGCAGAGTTGGTTCGGAACATGAAGAAAAAAAAAGCGTTAAATGGTAAATATGTACATATCTCTACACATACTTATTATAATAATAATTACTACGACATGCATTGTACGTACAATATTTCACCGGTGGTGTGTAGCGGTGGTGGTGGTGGTGGCA
>JAHZMZ010003622.1:0-12944 GCA_027743805.1 Lepidocyrtoides sp. E14 | reverse complement strand
CAAAATGACCCACCCAGGGTCAGTGATCACGTAATATTAAATATAAATATAAGACACAAATTATTAGCTCGCTGTATGGTTCATGGTCCTCTTTATTTTTCCAACCGTGATTCAACGTTTATATTTTTTCAGAATCATTATGATTGAATATTTTCTCAAGAATTTTGAACCATCATGATTCAATTTTTTATAACATGATTTTTGAATATATGATTCAAATTTTTCATTTATTTATTGAACCATCATGATTAAAAGTTTTCAAAACATTTGTGAGCTTCACGATTCAATTTCGATTCAACTTTTACACAAGTTTTTGCGAACCATGATTAATGAAATTAATTTAAAAAATGTTGAACCATCATGATTAAAATTTTTATAACACGATTTTACAAAGCATGGTTTATAAATTTCATTAAACGTTTGAACCATCGTGATTCAAAACTTTCACACAGTTCTTGAACGGTAATGAATTAATTTTGGAGCCACCATGGTACAATGTCATCATATTTTTTAACCATAATCATGGCCATGGCATAGCCGTCATGGTTTAATGTCATTATATTTGAACTATCATGGTTCAATATGTTATACTTGAACCATTACATCTCATCCTCGATTTTTATGTATAAAAAATTGCATTAAGCAGCGAGCATCATTTTCCTGACGTGTCAGGCACTGGTTTAGTCATATTATGATGTATATATACCAGGTTTAAAAATGTTCAATTACTGTTACTTGCTTCAACAGTTTACCAGGACTACGTTTCCGATTATTTTGAAGACATCCTAACAATCAGCAGAGAGTAGTGAAAAAATGTAATGTTGCTACTTGTCTACTTGAGTAGCAACAACCAGAAAATATCTCGTAGACATAACATTTCTCAAGCACACTTTCTTTCACTTTCGTGTCATCAAAGTGAACCTTTAATTACTTTCGTTTGAATACCTTTTCTTTTCCAAATGATATGCTCGCTGCTGCCATGGCTTTTTGCTATCATTATCATTACTGGTAATATATAAATATAGTGATCATGATCATCGTCGTAAAAATGTGTATGCCTAACAATATTGCGATACTAGTCGGCACTTGCTTGAACTTACTTCTGATTTTCTCTTTGATGATAATAATGATTGGATGATCAAACTGGTACGAACCAGGTTATCTTATCTTTCGCGAACAGACTTCGCGTACATCTTTTGTCTACGTGTCCGTGCATTTCTTATGTAGATCTCAAGTTACCCCGCAGCACTGACTTTTTACATCCTGCCATACAATAATTAACTGCTTTGTATACATCATTCCGGGTAAATGGCATATTACAGGATGGATGGAAGGAATATGGTATGAAATGAATAGAGTAATAATATCTCATTTATACACTCGTGCACTTCAATTAAGAAACACATATCCTGCATGCCAGCATGCTGTCTTTGTATTGTTCATCAAAAACATTTCCTGCTCTAATTGAGCTCATTCATTTTTCCATGAAAATAAAAGAATATTATTATCGCACATACTCCAAATTTCCAAGTATGCACACGCCAATATTGTGAAGAGGAAATCTTTTGTGTTGCTATTTGCAACCAGATGTTCATCTACAGAAATGTGTATACGATAGTCATTCATGCTCATCAAAATCAAGCCTGTTTGTTTCCAAATTTGTTTCATAAAAGCCATCCTGCTGATGATGTTTCCTGTGCTACTACATCAAAATTACTGGTAAGCTCCTCTGTACAAAAGCCATAGAATGAAAATTATTAGAATAGGACAAATAAGGGAAGCACAGACTAATATTTTTGATATAATGAAAATGTATTAGACACATGACGTTTTCATCACAACATGTAAGATTGTCAGAGTATTATATTATGCTTCATTCACAGCACACTATAATTTACGTACTTTACTTATTCCTCCATCAACTTTTCTTTTCATTCTGTAGTCACAGCTTTATTTAAGAAGCAAGGAAAATATTGAAATGTATAGAAGTTTGTCTGTTTCTAAAAGACGCTCTCGTCTGTCTGTAGTCAGTAAGAAAGTTTCAATCTTGTGTGTTGACAGGATTGCGAGAGACTAAAATATAAAAAAAACACAAGACAAAAAGTTGTTTAATTGATGTTCTCATTTTGGTTCACTCTCATTTTGTATAACACGTGTAGTAGCATAATACACGTCACGAAAACGAGAAGGGAAATGAAACCTTGTGAAATGTAATGACAAGTTGTGCATCTAGACCTGAAGAAACAGTAGCTTCATATATTTACATTATTCAAAGACTTTGGGGGAAGGAAAAGTAAGGCTTGTTTAATGTAAAAGAAGCGAGAGGAAAAAACATAAGTATTTTCTGAATAAGAATAAAGATGAGCAGAGCAGAAGGTGATTAAACAAGGCAGTTTTTGGTGTTCTGGGAATAAAGAGAAAAACAAGTTGAGTTGATCACGCAAGCGTGTTATAATATAATACTACGGTTGCTGCACGAGAAGTAACTTCTTACAGGATTTGTGGTAGAATGTGAAATGTATTCATTATTTATACGTTTTTTCAGAATAAGAAAAATCTTGATTTATATTTGGGTAAAAAGAAAGTAATTAAGTTTCCCTTCATGGATGAACTTAAATAAATGTAGATGTGGACATATGCACTAATTTGGTCCTTGAGCTAGAGAGATTGACGTCATCATCAAGACAAGAGATTTCTACAGAGAATGAAATTTATTTATACGTAAATAAATAACACGAGCTACTGGGATTTGTAGTTTGGAACTGTTTTTTGTTCTTCATTATATTCATGGTAGACACAGGTATTGAAATGAGAAAGGAAATAAAAAACTTTGTAATTTTTAGAATTGGAAAGGAATGATCCGTTTCTTCTTTGGGAATGTGAAAAAGATGTGTTAATGCAAAACTGAACTCAAGATCGATTCGTTCCTTTTTGCTAATGATAAAATGTAAGGTATACCTTGTTTTCAAAGAAAGATGAAACGGTTGTTATGTTGAAGTAGAAAAGGTTTTCATCATTCCGAGTTTTTTTGAGAGAATAATGCGAGGTATGAATGCAGTGGAAGAAAATGGAAATAAAAGACTCGAGTGTCTCACAAGAAGATATAATATTCTCTTATTTTTTTAAGTAACGGTTGTTAACAAAAAGTGGATTCTTTGTTTGAGAAAGCGTTGGCGTCTGATCGTCTTGCCTTTCTGTTAAATAGAACGAATCTCTGTCGCGGGATGGCAGTGCGATGGCTTCTGCTTACAGATCGCTTCATCCACTCGTTCCTTTACCAGAGTTCTCGCATTTCACCTTTTTTACTCTAGATGCGATTGCAATGGATACAGAGAGTGTGGGCAAATTCTTATAAAATTTTCAAAACATCGCATTTGTGTACTGGCTTGGCAAAGGTCATGTTTTCTGCATAATTAATGTACAAAACACTACTGTTTAAGCATCTTACTTGTATTCATAACATTACTTGACCTATGAATATTATCACTTTCTTTACCATATGTGTGTGTGTAAGCGACATACGTTTGGAAATTTACTAAAAAAAACTCAACTTATGCTGCAAACTTTCGTCTCATAACCGTTGAGACTGCATTTCCCTCGGGATACACAACCAAGTAACCGTTTCTCTTTAGTTCCCAATGATGACAGCTACACGAAAGCGACAACATATAACCCCATTGAAACATAACGCTAGACATGAAACCACGAGTATTTACCATAAATTGTACCGGTAATGTTAATAATAGGGCTCAAACTTTCCTTTTAAATCTTACGTATGTCAACAACACACAGTACAGTGTTGCGTTCATAGGAATAATAAATTATGTTGATTGTAAATTTTGTCCAATCTAGAACCGCTGAATTTGGGTTCAAAACTATGTACACAAAATATCAAATATGTACAGTATGTTGTGTTAAATTACCCGTCTTCAGCTGGCTGGGTTACAACCACTTGGTAAAGCTATACAACTGTGGCTGTGTGCATTTTTTTAAACTAAAGGCTTTCAACATTTCTTCCTACATATAATAATTACTAATTACCATGCAACAACAGTAATTATTTAGTTACCTAGTTGATTTGCTTCCCTCCAAAAATGGCAGCAAAAATGCCTCGTTGTAATTTGAGAAAAATTTCGATAACAAAACTGCAAACTCTTGGGTGAGGTTGAAAAGGTTATTTTTGTGGCACATCCTGTTACCTATGGTATCTTTTTTTTTAAACGTGACTATAGGTACATGCTGTAAAATACCTGGCTATGAAGAAAGCAGCAAAACCCTGCTACGAGAAATGAACAGCAACTTTCGTTTGAGCATTTTTTTAGTTTCTGAAGTATCAAAGAAGAGCCCCATGCCATTTTCCTAGCCTTTTCTTTAAATTTACATTTCTCCTGAGAATACAGAGAAAATGCAAAAAGGTCACTTTTATCTCTCTACCTTTCACAGTAGTACGAATATACACGTGTAGCGAGACGAGCAACCCAATGTACTTTTTGACTACTAAAAGTTTGTTTTTTACATATTTGATCAAGTATGATAACGTGTCTATGATTTATTTTCATGTACTTCTACTCCCATGACCTGGGTATCAGAAAGGTATCCATTGAGTAAAAAAGAATGTATGAAAGAAGAGTAAAGCTATAAATATTTAAATATGCACATGTATTTACACATCTACCATCTACCTGCGATTCTGGTAGATCACCAAATCACGTTAGCTAACTGTGTGCATGATACTTACTGCAAAATTTGGGGTAACCTGTAACAATGAAAATATCAGACATAATCTTGTACAACAATAAATGTAGTATTATTTAATAATGATTTTCAACGATTTTTGAGGAATATTGTTTATTATAACGTCTAGCTTTCAACTATAGTGTTCTTCAGAACAAGCCAAATTACAACAATATAAGTAAAACTAATCAGGAAATGGCATTCATTATATCTCCTATAAGATTCACATTTGAAATTGCGATTAATACCTTTCGTTACTTCTGTTTTAAGATTGGAAAGTGCTATTTTCATCGACAATTTCAGATAAATAAATTTTTGAAATGGATAAATGATACAAAGCTTTGAAACTATAAGCAAGGATAAGTATGCAATCATAAATTTTACTTTTTTTCTAGTTCATCTTTCTATAGAGATTTGCTGAGTGGTGGAGTGTTGAGCACCAAAAACTATTCATTTTCTTCCCTTTATTGTTGTTCATTTTATCCTCTTCTCCCAGACATTGATTGACAACTGATTGTTTTCAAGCATATGTGATGGTACTGCTGACTTTTCTGGGTGATTTAAACGTGTTTAATGCTATCCTGGTGTTCTTCAATTCTATCATATAAAATTCTACCAGTTTCACCAACATATAATTACTTACATTTTTCATAGCTATCTCCCTCTCCCTTACATAGGACCATATAAATGCCAGAATTGCGTTTTGTATGTCTTCCTTTTAAATTGCATTATAAAATTCTACCAGTTTCACCAACATATACTTGCTTACATTTTTCATAGTTATCTCCCTTACATAGGACCATATAAATGCCAGAATTGCGTTTTGTATGTCTTCCTTTTAAATTGCATAACATGGTGCCAACTTTAATCCCACAAGATCCAATTTCTACGCCTATTTTTTTACGTAGGTAAGTACCTTGCAATTCTATTTGTTACTTTACCAGTCCAAGGTAAAATGATCCTGGGTATTGAAACGTTGTCTTCATTTGGTTCTTTAGTGTTGTCATCGTCATTTTTATTTTGTTTAATTTCTATCCAATTTTGTTGCAATCAAAATTACAAATTTTTAATTTTCTTTTGAGAAGATTTACTGGATATAGTATTTTCTTCAAAACTTCAAAAACGAATTCAATCTCTTCTTTTTTATGTTCTTCGTCACAAATTCGAATCGCGCGAGCTATCAACTACTCCAACCTTATGCGCATTTGGGTGATATGAGGTGTACAGCAGAAAATTGTTGGTGTGAGATTCATTCCTATAAACATGATGTCCAATATCACCATCCGCTTTTTTGTAGGTCATTACATCAAGAAAAGTCAACGTTTCATTTTCAACAGTAAGCTCAATATTGGGGTAATATGAATTTAATTTGTCATGAATTTTTGGGGGACTTCTTTCGTGAACAATTGCATAGCTATCATCCACAAACCGAACATAGAAGGCAATCGACTGTTTTTTGAGAAGTGGAATGATTATTGCCTCTTCTAAAGCCTAGTATTATATTGTCAACTTAAGTAAATATTGCAAGTGGAAGAATTATACTCTTAATTTGATATGTATTTTTTTTAAACATGCAAGCATGCCTGCACTCGACATGCCTATAATCAACCCTTTATCAATGGTTGACAGATTTGCTATTCACAAGATAAATGAAACCCTATTGTTTCCTTGAACTTTCATCCTTATCTTTATCATCATGAGTCTAATCTCAAGACAAAAAAAAATCTTAGACGCAAACAACGCTCCATTTACGTTCATTCGCCGTCATTCCCATTACTACCAGTTAGATTGTTGATATTCCTCTTCATCAAATCACTTAGCCATGTGTAGAAAAACTATACTTGAAGGCTTTCACAATCTCTACCCTCCTAGAAATTATGGACTTACTATAAAAGTGGTAGTAAAGTGCGTTTTTTTCTCTACATTTATTCAGTTTTTCTTTTTTCCAAAGATTGAAAGAAGATAATGGGGTGGCTTTCTGGGAGAGAAAAATACATCATTTTGCGAAAATCAGAGGAGGAGCCATAAAATACGGAATGCCAACAGAGAAAAAAATATATATAAATGCATGTCTATTAGCATGCTTCTTGTGTGTTGCTGTTGCTGCTGTAAATACTATTTACTGATAGACTTGGTCTGGTCTGTTCGTCCGCTTAACATTCCAGTGACATTGTCGTGTATACTTTTATATGTATGTACGCGTCTGGATAGATCATGGAAGACAAAACCACTCAGAAAATCAACCAAGCATACCAACATGATACCACTATTGTTTGGTCTACTGGGTGTATTGTGTGCCCTCAAAAGCCAATGATGACGACGACGACGATGATCATTATCATCAAGATTCAATATCCCAGTCATCACCGACCAATTTCGTAAACAACAACTAAAAGTCCATGTCGCTTATATGACAGCAGAAAATATCAGCCTTTGTGGATACGAATCTATTTTTTGGGGTATACTGCATTTTGTATATATACACAATCTCATCATCACATTGCTTTCTTTTCTATTTCTCTTCTAATTCTTCTGCCCACTAAAAAACCTTTCATTTTCTTCAGCAACAACAAGTTGAAGTTAACTATTGTAGAGATTTGTACGGTGATGCACTATACGCAAGTTTCATATGACATGATCAAGTCAACAGCAGACAGGGAAATGGAATATTCTGTATTCTGCTTTTTGTTTCAACTTGTGATCTGCTACTGCCTTTAGCAGTACTCAATACACAGTAGTAAGAAGGGCACACACACACACACACAGCCAGAATGAGAGAGAGAGATCTACTACTACTTCAGTCTCATCTTCATCTTCTCCAAAAAGAAGGAAAATTGCTTTTGACAGACGCTATTACAAATTGAAAGCTCTCTTGTCACTTTCCATAATATCCTTCTTTCCCTCTCTCTCTCTCTCTCTCTTTCCCCTTTGTGCCATGCCACAAACACACTATTGCAAAACTAAACTATTGCTCGCAGCAGACAGCAGAGGCTTGTCAAATGTATATACATACATTTTGTAGCAGTCAATGATATAGATAGACAATATGGTAGAATTTATATGTAAGAATAATTTTCTACGCAGCAAGCAGCTCTCTTCTTCAAAATGAAGTTGAAGCTGCATGGTTCTACTTTCTCTCCTTATTTTTTTCTTCCCTAGGTATGTCTGCATTTGGCAGTACAATGTCTTGTAATGATGGAAGAAGGAAGTGTGAGGTTATTATCAAGCTTTACTACTTTTCCTGTTTCACTTTTGCTTATTCAACTTTTCTGCTTTTTCTGCACACAACTATGTATATATGTATAGCTTCATACAAGGAGAAAGAAATTCCTTTGGATTTTTAATACAGGGTTGTAGAAAATATTTGAGTGATGATGCCGTAATAGCAGCAGTCATCGATATTACGCACGAATAATATATAATTGTATACGTGTCTTCATTTGTCGTGACTTTTTTTTTCTTCTCATGAGCCGTATTCATTCATATTCTCTGCTACTAAATAAGTAAATAAGAGAACGTTAATATACTATTCTCTTCTTTCTACACAGACATCCAACTTTGTAAACAAACAAACTAAAACTGGAGAAGCAGACAGAAAGATGGATAGAAAATTTTGGTGTTACTTGAACGTAAAATAAAAACATGGAACTAACGAACTTGGGGGGACTGCTTCTCTGTTTTGAGTCTTTCTTGTAATCATTGCCACATAGCTAATTTAAGCATGCATCTACATGATTTTAGATTACTTAAATGAAATGCAATGTATTGTAAGCAAGCATAGCAGAACGTATGCATGCTTTGCCCAAGCCATAATATAAACCGTTTTCATCCGCGGAACACCAAAATGTATTCCGAGAAGGAGAAAAGTAAATTACGAGTAATTTGTATTTCTTTTTCATCCGACTAATTTCAATTGAATTAATTATGGAGCAGCATCACCAGAGTAAAGTAAGCAAGTAAATAGAGCTGACAATGAGAGTTGTGTGTGATGATGACAAGGAAAGTGCACTGTGTAGTTTCTGTGGTTTTTTTTACACAACTCCTTTGATGAGATTCAGAAACAGACATGTGTGTAGTGTGCCCTGGTAGCATCCTCGGACGAATACCTTTTTATAGTGGTATATTTTTTGAGATGGTCATGTTTGTGGTCAGGATAATGATGATATGTTATTTTATGCATGAGTGAACATGTACATATTATACGTTTTGCTCACACTTTTAAATGAGCAAGCAAACAGATACGTGTATACATACAGGGCTTGCTTTCTCTTTGACTCTTTAGTTTGCAGAGGGCAATTTTCTGTACATGCTATACTCAAATGCGGAGCCATGGCAAATAGGCAAATATTATCCTGACGCCATACTACCACTTATAAAAAAAAGAAAACTTGTCCGATCGAGTGAAAGTATTTTGATGGTGGTGGTGGTAGATGTGTAACAGAATACGGATGCTAACGGATAATAAAATATGCAAGTACTTTGAATGAATCCATTTTCCCTCGTGATGTGGTGTCGGTTATAATAATATTACTTTGCATGTATGATCCTTTCATAGGTAAGTCTGTAGAAACAGTTAAGTGGGATGGACGAAAGTTGAGTACTGATGCCATCACGTCATTACTATTTTTGTGAAACGTAGAGTGACTGTAAAATGTTTCAGGTACCCTAGTTGGCTTTTAGGTAAAAATCGTCTGGCTTGTCTATACCCACTGAGGGAAGGCAGGTAATATAGTATGCTAAGCTATTAGATGAAAGGAAGGGCGAAGCAAAATGAACTTTTTGGGATCAAACGGAGGAGTATCAGCAGCACAGAACACAGCTAATGAGCGTAAAAATGTTGAAAATAAGACATCCTTCCATATGGCTGCAAGAATTTGGGTTTTATCCTTAATTAGTTGGCTATTTTTCGTCTTTTTGAGTCTCCCTTGGAAACAGGCCAGGTTACCCGATTGTGTTAGGGTATCACTTTTTTTAAATACTGTCATCTATACTGATACTCATGTTGCATCAATCACGTGTTATTAGGATGAAAAGTAAGTCGCCAGCAGTGCGAAGATCTGTCGAATGGTTTAAATATTGTACACTGCGCTGCATGTTTGAAGTTACCTAATTTTGCATTATTAACAAGTAAGCCATACTTTGAGTTTAAAAGTTTCAACTCTATACTTTCTACTTGTCTACAGATTAAAATTCTGGAAAAGTATACCATCTGGCTAATTATATATCTGATCGACTGCTAAATATTTTTTTAAAGGAGCTGATTATATTCAAGTTTTCAAAATTTAACTGAATTAAATGAATTTTATAACGAATCTCCCTTAAAAAGTTCTACTTTAAGTTTAAAGTTAGAAATTTTCGTCAGAATATGGTCCCTTTGTTACACCTGAGACACAAATAGCACCAAGTTAGCCATTTCACGGCTGTGTTTCAATACTATTTATTTCGTTGCACTCTAATTCATTAATTTGTGTACAGAAAATAAATTCATTTCTATACTTCCGTTTGCTTTAATCTTAAAGATAAAGATAATATTGATCAGAGACTATTCATTTATAAACTAGAGAAGAAGAGTAGGGATTTTCATGTGATTGCGATTTAAGAAGGGAATGTACCAGTATCGCGCTTGGTTACGAAATTTTACGTGTATTTTAAATGGGGGCAATTTTTCGGTACACTTGCACTTCCAAAAATCACAGACGTTTATACAGGAAATGGCCTTCTCTGCTCTATTCAATATTGATTGTTACATTTTGCAATTTTACATAAATTTGACATCGACAAGCCTGATTCACAAAAAATACTTACATCTACACTAGTAGACAGCCGTTAATAATTTTTATGCCACTTGTCATCTCATTCTTCCCGAAGTTCAAAATGCTGCACTTGTAATAATTTGGCGAGAAAAACATTCCGTTTTGCAATTTAACAATTGTAAACCTGCTGTACCAACGAGTAAGGATTTAGAAGGAGAGGACAACAGTGTTGTAAATTTTACCCCAAAACGTTTTCCATTTAAATATATGGGATTCGGCTTGTAAACATCCGAAAAATACGATGTTAGCAACAATCGTTTATGCAAAAATGCATAGCTTGACCGTTAGCAACTATTTCGGCTTCCTAGATTGAGGTAATTTCGGATCACTAAATAACATTACCTTGTCTTCTCTTTCTAAATAGTTCCTCGTAGTGCTGTACACTTTGTTAATGCTCTGTACCCTTAACTGCCATCCTCATTCATATGCTGAGTATAAATTGTATACTGGCATACGTATGTATTTATATGACATGTCAGTGGTGCTTGGGAAAAATTTAATATTTTTGCCACTTGAGCTTCTCAGCTCAACTCCATGACTTGTTGTTGCTACTCTTTAGGTATGTTCTCTTCCGTGACGCCCTTTTTCTATTCTTCCTTTTTTTCAGAAATATCCTGTTGTTCTGTTTGCTACTTAGCAGCTACTACTACCGTCATTGTTGTTGTTGTTGTTCGTGCGACTACTGCTGTTGCAAAACTCTTTCATTTTTTGACATTTTCAATGCCTTTCTTGTGAAAAATAAACTGGAGATCTTTTTCCCGAAATGAAGTGGAAGTGACACTGTCAAAAAAGTGAATATGACAGGTGAATAATACTTTCACACAAAAAAAACATGGACAGTTTCACAAGAGTAACTATATGCTTCATATTTCTCCTATCTAGGCCTACCATGCAAGGAAAATGAAAGGGGACAAGGGAAAAAAATAGAAGAAGGAAAAGATGGATGGTGTTTACTTTGTTTGCTTTCACTTTTTATGTGTATTATGTGTCATGCCATCATCATCATATGATGTCTTCTCCAATCCAGAGTGAAGTGAATATATATACTACTACTAGCTAAACATAAGAAACGCCTACAGCAAGAACTGGCTTTGTATTTTTTTAGCTAAGGTATTAGCCACCAGTCATATTCTTGATCCAGTGGCTGGATTTTTCAGATCCTTGTAAGCCTGTAGTCTATAGCTACTTTTACTTTTACACTACTACGAAATATTTTTATTATAGAGTAAACATGTCAAGTGCTAGAGGTACAGCTACAAATATCAAGAATTTTCCGGTCATTTGTTCCTTCTCTGCACAATGTACTTACTAGAACTGCTACCGTCGCTACCACTACCACCATGAAAAAAATTTGCTTGCACTTTACTAAAAACACAACTTATTCTTTCAGCCATACTATTTGATTATTTCATGAAAGTACTCTATATTTTATTTTAGCTGCTCGCATTAGGAAAATAGTGGAGAAACATAGTTGCCTCAGTTACCATTATTTTCATTACTACTATATGCGTGGTCAAATGCCATCATCATCAACTGCATTATTTTGAAGAGTCCAGAGTTGTCGTTTCTGCAAATCCACTTGTGGTCCTTGTTGTTACTGACGTACGTACCAATAAGAAAGCTGCTGCTGGTTACTTGTCAGCCTGACCTGACTGAATGAGAACATTATGCAAAACTTTGTATGCAGTTTTGTTGCGAAAATCTAGTTCTCAGACTTTACTGCTTCTTAACAACTTAAGAAGTTTCGCGACTCTTCACAACAGTGTACTCCAAATGGGACAAAGAACGGAAGTCGGGAATTCAGTATATGAAAATTGTTTCTGAATATCTGAATATGTATAGGTATTGGTATATAGAGGGAAGTATATTTACGTTTTGTGGTGATTCTGTTTGTTCGCTAAAAATTTAACATTGCTTTTCTTTCGTAAGCTTGTTTAGTTCATTTGAATGTATGCAGATTATATAGAAGATCACCAAAAGGGTTTCGTACTAGCTTGTGTGTGAAATCTGTTTCCTGAAATATGCGCAGAAATATAATTCAGACGGAAATTGACTCTCTTTCTACCATCCACCTTCCACTTTCGTTTTTGGTCTATTTTCTTCATTGCTAGAAAAATAAACAATGAGGTTGATGATGCTTGCCAGGGAATGAAAAAGGAAGTAATAAATCTTATTCTTTCCTACGAGCAAGAAACAAGTAGGTATGAAAGATGCACTAATGTGTCGACAATACTGAATATAACTATGTATTTTCTTAAGGCCTAAGGAAAAGAACACCAAAACATAATAGTCGAGAAAATAGCAGTAGGATTATGTACATAGTACTTACATTTGATATATCGGTTTAGCTACTTTCTTATAAAGTTTGTGTGTAAACCACTCTCATTCCCTCCAGCC
>JAHZMZ010003621.1:0-13674 GCA_027743805.1 Lepidocyrtoides sp. E14 | reverse complement strand
AAAATGTGTCCTCGACGTCGTCTGACTACCGCCTCTCAATTCACACTGGAATTGCGAGCCAGACAAGGTCGGGAAAATGTACAATCACTACCAACAGTTTTGCTACTACATACTAGTCTACTACCCGACTCGCCTTTTATTTTTTCGGACGAATGAGTAATGACTATGTGTAATATCATCGGTATCATCAACCAACTCAGCAAACGATGCATAATTAACAGTTTATCACATATTTTGGCAAACTATACCTACACAGTTGTGTTAAGGAAAATTGCAATGTCAAGTTCAATCCAATAATGTGTGCATAGATATCTTTTAATATTATCATTATCATTCGTTTTTGCGCCTTGCACAAATATTCTGTACTTCAGCAGGGGTATTAAGTTGTCATTAAATTTGTAGCATTTTGCATAGATCCAAAGTGTCACTACTGGCTAATTAGCACGATCAACGGAATGTGAAGGAAGAGAGATGTAACATAAGGGCAAAAATGTGACCAGACAAAATGTGCGTTTGTAATAGGAATAGTAATTTGAACACAAATATGAGGAATATGTGTTTTTAGTTTTCGTGCTTTATACGAGTTCAAATCTTCAGTACGCAATAGCGTAGCGAGGAATTATCATTGAAGATCATATTTTTAAGTGTGTATAATAAAATGAGAAAAAAAATAAAGAAATCCTAGCATTTGCTCATCATCACACAATGTCCGATCACGATGATAGTTACTGATCGCAATGAGTATTAAATATGTATGACTGCTATTTACATGTATAAATAACATCTTTTTGACCTTCGCTAAGTGTATCATTTCTAAAGAATGTAAAAAGTTTATCTTTAAAGAATAAAAAAACGTGACTGCTGCGTATTTACCTATACGGAATTGGTTGTTGTACAAAACCTCGATTATTGAATTGCATTGCATGTTTTGCTCGTGCGGTGGCACCTAAATTCTTCAACAACAATAATAATAGTAGTATGAAATTTGTGATTTTACGCTTCTTTGTCTTTGAACTTTGAGTTTTAATGTGCATCCGTAATATTCATATCCCCAGAGAGAAAATGCCAACCGCGCACAGTTGTTATTGTCGACATGATATATCGGATATCATCCAACCAAACCTATATATTGTCTCTTGTTATAGTGCCAAAAAGTTTAAAAACTCAGAGTACTTTGTCATATTCTCAGCATGTCATGTCATGCTAACTTTTTCTGCTTCCTCGCTCGATGCCAAATGCAGGACAAAAAGAGCACGCCAGTGACAACGACATCTTTTTCTGGTAAATCATGTATACACCTCCAAGATATGCGGCAAAAGCATTTCAATTAGCATACCACTTGATACAATCATGAATCACTTTGCTAATCATGTTACAGTTTTTTACACCTCGAATATAAAAATTATGAGAATTCTTGTATAAATTCAAAGATAAATTTGCTAATACCACTATCCTTGGTACGGATTTCCTGCTTCTACACGCATTTTCATGGCATGGTCTGGTGCTGGTTTGTGGTGCAGAAATGATCTGACCCATGTTGTATGTTATTAATTCTACTAGAAGACTTTGTTCTAGAAAAATGCTAGAGGAAAACAGCAAATCTTTTCCTACGTTTGACTTCTTGTCAAACTCAAACAAGGATGAAATGAACCAAAAGGAGGTCATACTTTCGACAAAAATAACATTTCAGCATCATTGTTTGTGTATACACGTGACAAAAATTGATCAATTCAATGGATGTAATTTAGTTGTATACTTAATTAATATTTATGGCAGTTGACACCTGTCGTTACACTAAAATTCGACGCTCTTTCTGCTCTTGACGCTTTTTACATTTTGTATCTCCTTGTTATATGTAATTGTGGCGTCACGTTTGAGGCAGCTTCATTTCATTGTACCAGAGAGATGCACAGTTTATCACTAAAGTAGTTATTTATTGATTCGAATGGATGGAGTAAATACCAATGATAAGTGACAGAAGCACATTTTACGATCATATAAATTGTGATTTTGATTAGCCAACAATGTTAATTCAACACGATTGCTTTATAGGATTTTAATTTCGGTTATTTTTTGAAAATCACAGCTAATCAGTAACCTTTATCATCGAAACCAATTCTAACACATTTTTATATCATTCTCCCCTCCCCTCCACGGGCTTCGATTTTTCTTTAGTCGTCATCTTCATCTTCATCTTCTTTGGCGTCGTCGTCATCTTCATCTTCTTGGTCGTCATCGTCATCTTCCTCTTCTGGGTCGTCGTCGTCATCCTCATCTTGATCCTCATCGTCATCCTCATCTTTATTGTTGTCGTTTCCAGATTCGTTGGGCTTAGCTGTTGTTGTAATCAGACCGGGAAGGGGAATCCAGGGACCAGGTCTGAACAAATTCCAGAAGTTGAATGCTGAAAAAATATTCCATGCAATTAAGATCAAGTTTGTAAAAACATGTAAAAACATGTAAAAAACATCATGGTGCCGTTATATTGGTAAAATTTACGCACGAAAGAAGAACTTGACATCTCCAGAGCCTGATTCAGATGAGAATGAAGTAATTGGTGACGACCCTTCGATAACTTCCTTCTGAAAATTTTTAATAATGAAACTAGTAGTTTTTTGGATATATTTTTTTGCGAGTTAGGGCGCAATTCGCCATTTTTTCGCTTCGCATGTTCGACCCAAATGTTAGCTTAATATTACTGGATTATCTTACATTATTGTCTGTCGGATTTAGGGGCGATGCAAGACTGGAGCAGGCTAGTGCTGTAAGCAATACTGCTGCAACAAAAAACCGTGCCATGCTTGTAGTTTCTAAACGGGGTCTGTTAGGACTGAAATTGTTACCGAGTCTAGTAATTAAACTATTAGCCATAGCATTTAATCTCAAGCTTTTATACTAGTAAGACTATATAGGGGCTACTGGAGATGACATAAGAAGGGTCAATGAGTGCGAAAACTCGGGCTAGCAGGTGTTTCATTCATATGACTTTGTGCGATATCCTTTGGTATTTTTTGACTGCGTCATTTCATAATCCTTTGTTCGTGTACTAACTTTTTATATTTTCTGATTTGATAGTAACTTTATATTATCTTGCGCAGATACCTGGATCAAAATTTTACTTTCAAATATGAGCTAGTATATTATGCTTGTCATTGTATAAATTTTTTATTGTTTGTACAACAGCTTTGCATATTATTTAAATACGACTGCTGTGCAGTGTCACTGCACACATTTCCATCAGAAAATAAAGCTGTCATAAGATTCCTTTAACTTGCATTTTTGGCGATTGAACTAGAAATCAGTTTATCCGTACAATGCAATGTGTGCTGCTCCCTCTCTCTTCTAACTGGTAAATTTTTAAGTCAAAATTTTACGTGTCTTTACTTTAAATTCACCAAGAAATTCAGACAGGCATGAATCTAAATTAAATGATTCGCGGTTTTTGTACCAAGTTAAATACCACGGTGCCAATGCCCAATGAATTAATCGACTTCGCCAGCATCGTCATGCTAAAGGTTTCATTTTTCATCATGATGACTCATAAGATTTTCTATTCCCAAATATTAATTATCGAGTTTCCTTGAAAAAAATAACATTAAATTTATATTATTCCCTAAAGAACAATGGCAGATGGGAGTTAAATTTGCAATTTGGAACTGTGAGCAAAAAGTTGCAAAAGATGCATTAAAAAACATAGTTCTTCCACATATTATATTTAATTTGATTACTTCATTCGACAAGTACAAAGTAGACTGAATTAGGATATTATTTCAGTAGTACTTATGCAGTATGCATCGTGCATAATATGTACAATGTACACTGTACAGTGTACACCAATGGTCAATGATACGCACGCACTGTTTCTCCCAACTTGTTGAGACAGAGAAGCAGATCAGCCAAATACAAAAAGGGAAATTTTGTGTAGAAACTTTGTATACAAACAAAAGGCATTCTCTACCCGGATTACTCTGATACACATTCGTCTAAGGCCAGGCAGGTCCTGAATTTCGGTAAGAAGTTTCAAATACATAAATGGCTTCTTTTGCTGCATCTATAAGAAAATTGTTTTTTTCTTGCCGAGTTATTGTATAATATGTAATTAAAACGAATTGTCTTTGCTAGTGTTAGTGCTGCTTATTAGCCAAGTCAATTACATAAATGGCTTCTTTTGCTGCATCTATAAGAAAATTGTTTTTTTCTTGCCGAGTTATTGTATAATATGTAATTAAAACGAATTGTCTTTGCTAGTGTTAGTGCTGCTTATCAGCCAAGTCAAATGTGTGTTTAAGTAAATGCAGCTAACTGATCTGTTGTCTATACAGTTTTTCCAACGATTATAACTAACTTTTAAAGTAGCTCGCTGTGAATGTTAGCTGGCTAAACATGACTTCAACGTTTATACTTGCTCCAGGGGAGGAATTTGTGCAATGCCCGTATAACACTGCACATCAAATAACGTATGAACAGTAGTCCACAATTATGTAACAACATTTAGCCCATATTAGTGTTCAATGACTGAGTATTCAATGTCATATTATTTTTTTCAGAAATGCACGATTTCTTACACACTTGGACAAGTGTAGGAAAGCTTATCTTAAAGACCTTACTGCGGAGGGGCGTGCAAAATATATGAGGATTTGTCGTCACAATGCAATGCATCATGTTCCAGCCCCAGAAATACGTTTTCACGAAGAGAGGTGCGTGGATGCTTTTTCCGTTGTACGACATATGGCGTATCATAATTCAGGTACGTTTTTAATGCATCGTTTAGGTATCAAAACTTTAGAGTCGGCTATCGCTTGATGTCGTTTTAGCGTCTGCGAAGCGAAAAGGTTAGGTAAACAATATTATGTATTTTTGTTCCACGCACTTGTTTGTAGATGAGGGGAACAGAAAATACGAGGAGAGAAAGAAAATGGAAGCAGAATCCGAATGGCGAGATGTGCGTCGGGATCACAAGTCTTCAAGTCATTCTAGGCGACACTCCTCCTCCAGTAAATCCTAGGAAGAAACAAAACCAATCAATTCAAACGCATGGGGACTGGAAGAGGAGAACTGGGAGACAGAATGTACAGGCAATAAACCAGGATACGATCCTGAAGTAAAGTTGAAATCCAGTTTGGTTATGTATCATCCACAAGGATTGACCAAACGTGAGCGCAAAGATTTCAGGAATGAGGTACGACAAAAGGCAGCTGAAATGAGTTTAAAAGGAGAGCCTATGGAACTTCCAACAGCCTCTAGCTTTGATGTGAAACCTACGATTACTGACTTGAAAATTAAAGATGAAGGTAATAGATCTCCTCCGGAACCTGGTGAAATCGAAGATGATGATGATGACGATGAACCTGTAAATGGTGGGCCAAAACAATACGATAAGCAACATAAGCAATCTGAAGGCTACCCTTCTTCAAGTCGTAATAGCTATGATGATCATCACCCCTCCTCGTCAGCCCGTAATCACTACTCTTCCAGCTCTAATTCTACCCAATCGAAGACAAAGAGCACTTTTACTAGAAGAGTAGAAACTACCAAGGAAGAGTTCTATCCTGACTCGGACGATTTTGAAGGGATTGATCCATACGCGTAAAAAATATATTCAAGCAAATTTAAAACGTACCTCTGAACTACCCTCGTATTTTTATAAATCGACATCTTCTATTTTACGCGCTTGCATTTTGCAAGCAATGAATGATTCTTCAATTTTTTCTATACAACTTTATATCTCTTAGTATCATTTTATTGTTATCTGTTTTGTATTTGTAATAATTAGTAATTACATGATGGTTTACGGATAGATCGCAAATTATAAACAGCTCTAACAAACAACTATGTATCACATAATATTTGTACTGTATGTACCAGTAAACGTTTCGTCATATTATTTGCCAGATGTAACTCTAGTTTATTGTGGTTTTCTCTGTCACTATATTTTCCATATCTTCAAAATTGTCATCAATGAATTCCTCTTGTAAATCTGTCAAATAATCTTGTGTCGTCCCGTTGGTTGCACCGCTGTAGTTGCAGGAGGGCACTTTAGAATATTCTTTTCTGTATTCTTGTGATAGGCAATTTATTTTGCTTTTGCAAATAGGACACTCCAGGTTATGTGAATACCGAAAGTCAATACAGGTCTTGTCAGTAGCGGCAAGAGAAGGGTTCATGACAGGTTTACCACTTGTATTGAACGTACTGTTTCCGGTACTTGGACATTTTGTAGTAGTACTTCTCAGACTCAAGGCTTCCACCATATTGTCATAATTTACTTTATTATGAGGTTCTTCACTTCAAGGGAAAATATGATCGTTGCAGTGAGACTTTGTTAAAAGGGTTATTCATATCATGGTAATTAACGGAATTCTGGTTTCGAGAAATGTAAATCTGGTAAAATCACCTGAAAGTGGAAGTGCCCTCCTTGGATATTTGACTTATCTTTCTCTTATTTGCTTCATTTCCACTGTGGTTAGATAAAGTATCCTCTGATGAATCAAGAATGTCTTCCTCCTCAATAACAGTACTAAGACGACTATGAGTGGGTTTGGTTTGTCTTGAAGATCTGTCTCCAAATGAAAAATGATGTCCATTGCCGGACACATTACTACAATTTGATAAATCATCATCAAGTGGTTTATTTAATTTGGGGAATGCTGGTGTGTTGAAGACTGTAGGACTGGAACTGGAGCATGATCGATGGTGTTGTCGTTCCATTGATGCTAAATTGGTCTCTGTTACAGTTGAGTACATCCTTTGTCTTCGTTGTCGGGTAGAGAATGATACGTTATCGTCATAAAACTTTATTCCGTGATGGATCAGATCATAACATTGTTCCTGATCATTAACTTCAGTTTCAAGCATCTGTCTGTTGTTATTCACAAGGGGAAATTTGCCGGGGTTGGGGATGTTCTCAAGTAGACTGCGGTTTTTGCATTGTCCGACTTCGTTAAGAAGTACAGTGGGACTAGTGGGAGTCACATTCTTTGAAGAAGCTACAGAAAACGACGTAGACAGCTCATCGCTCTCAACGTTTCCGCTCTTTTTACCGTTAAGACATCTAAAAATGCTTATCAAAATCTTGCAGGTAATGTGAAGGAAAGTGGCCACGAGAGTCAGCACAATGGCTTTTATCCACCATATATCTTTCCAAAGGACTACAGACATTGTCAGTTTTTCGCTGGAAATGGATGAATTAATATCGCTGGCTGTATCGTAACATGCTGGCATACAGTCATGGTATCCAAAAGGCCATTATTTTGCGCTGTAAGATTTCATTCATTCCCTACGCATGCGTTCTTTCATATTCACTGAGTTACATGGCAATCAGAATTATCAGAAACGCGCAGGCAGGTCTTCGGTAGCAATGAACTATAATGACTCCTATCCTATACCAATGACCACTGTGTCTGTCAACGGAAAACGCAAAATCTTAGAATAAGAGCAACAAGTAAGGGTTGAATAAGGGTAAATAAACCCATTCACAATTGATACTAATAATCATAAAGTTTAAAATGATTTCTAAATTAATGAAACAATAATTAATCCATATTTCTACATATTATGTATTTCTTGCTTTGGTTTCTTCGCTGAAAATAATAATAATAATATTTTAATTTGTTTCATCTTTTTATATAAACTTATTCACCACAAGGTTTTTAAATAATGGAAAGTTTTGGCTACTAATAAATTATAATTTTGTTTACAGTTCAAGTTAAAACAAACATCGAACATTTTATACTAAAATATCACAAAAAGGACGACTCATGTTCTACTCTATTAAGTATAATACTGCAGCTACTAACTGCTATGAACTAATCCTAATATATCCCTTTCTATTCTATATATTCCTCATCAGGGTCCGTGACAGTTGAGACTGTTTCTGAAAGTTTCTTTTTAACAGAATCCCATTCCACTAGGAAAAACGAAAAGGAGCCAATGAGGCAAAATAACTGTAAAATTGCTAGTTGCACTTTTAGTGTCAACAGTGAGCTATAGTAAAACGATATTGCTGCTGCGGCAGACTGTGTAAATTTAAAAAGGGCAAACACTGGTGCAGAATCATTGGGAAAAAGACTTCCAAGGATGGAGTAAATTTGAGTGTTGTAACATGCGTCCCCAAAGCCTATAAAAAGCATATTTTTCAATTTCAGCCTCACTGTAAATTATGGACATTTGTGAGTGAAGTGAAACCTTTATTAATATGTATTACTGGCTTATTGACATTGCATAATAGCATACCTAAAAGAAACGAACAAACCATTGCGACTGTAGCGGAAGGCGGTTTTAAATAGGATACACCGTCAGTTGATCCTAAAGGTGATAAATCCGGCAAATTAATGAATATCATGTAAAAGGCTACTGTGTGACAGAGAAAACCCAGTAGAATGATTGGATCCCGTCCTAAACAAGCAAAAAAATATACTAAAATGTCAGTCTGGTATCAGTGGTACAAATTTATACCACCGGTGGTATAAGTTTGAGGTACTAGGCTGAATGTTGAGAAAACCGTAAAAATGAAAGCATTTCTATACGCAGTGCAGTACTTAAAGATCCTCCTTGACAAACTAACCATTCTTAACTGTTTTTGTCCCAAGTAGTCCAAAGCAAGCCCCACCAATAACCTCACCGGCTCCAACTAATATTCCGCTCAATCCAACAAGTTGTTGAGCTATGGCTCCAAGTTGCTCAGTGGATCCAACTGATGTGGAGTACACACCACTAAAGAATGATAACTCGATTCCAGTGTAAAAGAACGTAAATGCCAGCAGTATCATTTCCTTTCTGGTGGAAAGTTGTAGAGACTTTTTAAATGCTGCCATTGGACCACTTTCCTGCAGTTGAACATTAAGCATTGGAATGTTTCTCTCTGGGCGACTGTTTTAAATGAAATAATATCATTCGAATCAATATTTGCTGACCAAATCATGTTTCTTCATTAACAGGTTATGTGATCTCATTAGTAGTTAAATACCTCGGACTCCTCAGAAACAGCATGCAAATGACCCCAAGCACTGCAACTCCGGATAAGACCGAAAAAACAAGTGTTCTGGTTGACTGCTCGATTTTAGCTTCTTCTCCGTCTGTATCAAACACGAAGAACACAAATGTATTTCCAAAGAACAAACTGAATGTCTTACAGCAGCAGTGCAGCATATGTAGTGTTGCTCAGTTTTTCCAATACCTGCTTTGCAAAATCGCCCAAAATACACCAGAATTCCTGGACATGGTATTTTCGTCACTACACATTGCTAAATAGCTTCCTTGAGCTGTCCATATTACTAAAAATTGATCATAACTGTGGTGAAAACATACCCGCGACCACATTTCAACTTTGAGTATTTTTTTGAAATGATAAATTTACTTGCTGCTCCTAAGCCAAGAATCCCACTCATTAAGTAGAGTAGCCATGTCTTTTGAAATAGAAAGCTCGCAATGAAGGCAGTAAATACTAAAGCTCCTACAATTACAGACACTTTCTCTTTTAATACTGCTACTATCGAGGGAGCAACCCAGTTGCATATCGAAAATACTCCGTATATTATTGACAAGGATATGTAACCATTTCCAGTAAAAGTGGGGTCATCCTCTTGTATGCTTCTGAGTACCGTTTGCTGTTTAATCAAACAAAATGAGAGACAAAATAAGATTTGTCATGCATAGAAGCTTATTTATGTTTTCATGATTTTCAGTTTATAAACTATCTGGAAATGAAAGCACCTCAATGTTCCCCATTGTTTGGAATGAGGTAAACACCAGCATGAACGACAAACTGAGGAGAAGCACATTTTGAAACTGGATGTCCACGGAAAAGCATCCACATGCCATATTAACACAGTCAAATGTCTTGTCGTCCGATCTTGCCGTCGAAAGTCTTGTGTACCAGTAGTTTTGGGATTTCGAAAATTTTGCTGGGGTGAGGTGGTACAGGAGAAATTTTGGCAGTTGAGTTATTAACCGTTTTAATCTCATTGATGATCCTTGGTGCTTCAGTAAATTTCCTGCTGGCTTGGGTGATTTGGAAATGTCTGGTAGCGGATGATGACAAAGGGCTAGACGGTTCAATAAAAGGTTATCTATGATGAACCACCATGAAGGATAATCCTCAAAGCGTTTGTTACTGAGTGATGACAACTACTTGTTATATTAAGGGAGGGATTTGGATGAGCATTTGTTGTAGCAATCCTTTTAAGCGAATAATCTTCTAGTGTAGGAAAGAAATGATAACGGTCTTTCGTAGTTGACCACAGTGGCGTCATTGCCTCAGCGTGTAATATTTCTCATATGACAATTTATACTAACTTTTAGTAGTGTACAATTTGTAGGCAACGTCCATCAATATGTTGCATTGATATTTATGGAGTTCAGCAACCTAAAATGTCTGTTGTTGACACGAAGATACACAAACAATAAATATTTACAACTTGATTGGCCTTATCATATAATCACTGTTCAAGGTGTTCCACTACATATATAGAAATGATTTGGAAGCTTCATAAAGAAATCATTTCAACATTTGTGTATGCAATTGCACCTGTGTCTTGCTTTGAGGTGCAACTAAAATTATCTTTCATACACACTTCACACAAAACCGTTTATCAAAAAGCAGTCTTCCGTGTGGATTTATTGTAGTAAGCTGGACTGCACTAATTTTTATTATGATTTAGTGTGGCTTGTAAAATTAGGTTAATGGTTTTAACTAATGTGTCGAGATTCGAGAAGTAATTTTTTTAATTGCGGATAATGTAGCGATGATTATCGTATGAACACAGGGATTGACGCCCCCAAGCTTTATTGTATGTTTTTTACATCATGGTGACGTTTCAGTTCAGAATTCCTGCTTTAATGCATTATGCATGTTTTGTATTTTTGATTACAGTTTCGACAGTTTTTTTCCTTTTCCTTATTTGAAATGTACGATTTGAAGTATAATTCAAGTTCACCAATATGTCAAATTGAAGGTGATGGTAGTGATGGAGTGTAAGCTATGGAGTATGCATGACAAACCATCTGTTCATTCTGGCAAAGTTTTCACGTGAGAATAATGGGGAACGGGACGCACTAATAAAACCACAACGTGTTTTGTATGGTTCTCGCAAAAAAGTAGCATTTGCATTGGTAAAAGTGAGCTTGGTCATGTTTTTTGATGTTTCAGAGTAAAATAAAATTTCAGGTACTTCAAACCATGCACAAATGTGAACGTTATTCCACATTCTTGCAATTTTTACTATATCACTAGCAACTGGAAAGTACCACCACTAGTACTGCTTACAACTGAGAACTGAGTGTTGTCCCGTTGAATATTCAGCCGTACCCAAACTGGAAAATGCACCTTTTGATACATACATGTTTTTAAACTATAGCATAGTTGCATACAATGATTTTTAAACCAAAGAACGAACGGTACAAATGCACTCATGTATGTACAGTTGAACAAGTAGAGAAATGCATCACGAAAAACCGTCTTTTGCTGTGCCCGAATTGCTGTCGTTGAAAATTATTCTAGGTGGTAAAGCAGGATCGAAGGTCATCGAGACAGGTCTTTGTCCTAATAGCTGATTTTGTTTTGCTAAGCTTTACTAGAGTAGAGATGCAGGTTAGAGCTATAGCCTATAGGAAAAGAAAGGAATACCTAACTCTTTATTGTTTTTGTTTACATTATGTGCACATTGTATGGACACAAAGGTAAATGAAATTTAGATGCATATTATGCACTTTGTTCATGCTTTCCTTTGTTATAGTATGTATTGCATATGGAAATGCAGGGCATCAAGTAAAAGATGTCGGCTGCCTCGTACGCGTACCACAACTTTTGGTGCTAAAGGACCACACTTTGGTTGGGTACTTATTTACAAAAAATAATAACAAGTGAACTCTTCCGCATGGTGCATGTCATCAAAATTCATTATGAGCATGCGAATACACAAGATACCGTTAAAAGGCATGGTGGAGATTAGTCCCGGTACTTTTTATCTTGTCAAAAGCTTTAGTGTCATATTATTCATATTATTCAATATTAATTCTGATAAGCCGATTTGATGACAAAGTCATTTGCGTCATTGCTGTTTCCTCTCCGGCTGCTGAAATCGGAGGTAGAATCTTTCTATTGACATGCATTGTTTTTAAGTGTCCCTGAACTTTTAACGCACAGAAACTTCCTTCTAGAGTGTTAGCAAAAGCATACCCGGAAGAGTTCCCAAAACCTAGTTTCTTTTTTACCAGCGCCAATAAAAAGCATTATCTTCCCAGGTGAGTGTGTGTGTTACTTCCCATGTTTGACAGAACATTTATTTACTTTTTCTCCTAGGAGGTAGGTATGCGGAAATGATGTCAAGCAGGTGACTAGGTATGCAAAGGGAATCTAGAGCACCGTACCTCCAATTTATGGATATTGTTAAATCAGTTTTTTATCAGGTCTATTGAACTTTCACATGGATTAAGTTGCATAATATTATTTTGCATAGTGCATGCATGCACCAAGAAATACTCGTACGTTTGTGATGGATGTAATATTTGAGCTGCAATTCACATCATAAAAGTTGAGATAAAAAATTACAGGGATATTTATCATTAGAGGGAAAGTTTATGCTGAATGATCGTTAGTGATTATACTTAATGAAGAAAGTTTATCAATTAATGCCAATGATTGAATCAGTCAGGCCAGAAACCCCACCATTTTTCTCTGTGAATAAAAGCTCTTACTTTCATGCCCTTCTTAAAAAAGCATTTTTGACTTTGTCAAATATCAATATCATTATCATATAACCGTTACTAACTCTGACTTTTTATTTTGTATGAAACCTGAGAATATGCAATACTTATGAAAAAAAAATAAGTAAGGCAAGTCAGGTACGTCTAGGGAAGCTAAAATTAATTTTCTTGTGTATATTGTATATAGAAAATAAACCTAGTTAAAAATTTTGCCTCCAGCAGTCAGTTCATACATATTTTGTAACTCAAAACTCAATGAAAACGATATTGTCACATATTTTTTTTATTTATGTAGATACACAAAACGAAATATCCTGACAAAAAGTGTAATTATTACTTTAGAGATGGTACGTAGCATATCGAGTCATTCATGGGTACTTTCTTTTGCCAACGTCTGCTCAGGTAAACCTTCTTCTCCTGTGATTTGGTCAGTTTCTTCTTCATCCACTTCTTCTTGACTGGCTCTTTCTGCTGCCCTCATAAAAGCCCTGTACTCCGACGGTGTGAGCATTCCTCTGAAAAAAGCGTTTAACAAATGATCGTTATGTGACTTTGATGCCCGCTGAAAGTCAGATGGACAGGAAAATTGGCTAGGAACTAAGAACGATTTAGTGAAATCAGATAACGTATCTTCTTACCTAAATACCGTTTCCAGTTTTATTGTACATCCAGTCTTCATCATTTTTTCATACACTTTTAGACACTGTTCTCGCTTCTTGGAACTGAGAAAGGATATATCATCGTCCAGTATAGAAGTGGGACAGCTTTCTGCTGACTCTGTACTTGACAGTTTCTCAAAAATAGGTATTCGGCTCCCGTTCACACTTTTGAGTGAAAATCCCAATAGTGCGCTTTCGTCCAATGAGAAACTTTGTCTAAATGCTGTTCTGCCTTTACTGGGTTGCTCAGTAGACGGAGACTTGTCGCCGGAATCGTCGACAGGGGCTTCCGAACTGGAGCGTTGAATATGAC
>JAHZMZ010003620.1:0-12418 GCA_027743805.1 Lepidocyrtoides sp. E14 | reverse complement strand
ATCATTTTTAATTACCTGTTATCATATCTTATAATTTTGTTTGTAAGTATAGCCTAAATGTTCAGTAGTAGTAGCAGAGTATCAGGATGTATCGGTATGGCACACACCACAAGCACACGCCAATCATAAAATTATCTTTAAAAAAATACTCATTCATACAAAAATACTGTTGTTGGTACGTAGATCATAGGTGTATTCCCAATTTCCAATGAATTAACACAAGAAATAAATAATGAAAAAAATAATGCATCAGTGAACATTGAAGTAGGAGGTGGCGTTATCAATATTTAAGTTACATACAAGAATGCAGCTTTACATGCAAAAATTTCATTACAAATTTTTTTACATTTTTTATACTCTACAGACGGATACCAAATTAAATCGTCTATTCTGCTCGATTCATTTTTTTTGTGTTTTAGTTGTACTAGCAGCTAGTAAGAACCAAGTTTTTGCACTGTGGTCTAATCTTATCCGCTACGTTTGTTTCTTAAATACATTGTACGTACGGCTATAAATTAGCAGGATTATTGGCACCAAGTTTTGCTCTGATTTAGGCAACCGCACACAAAAACCATTTGTTTTTTTACTTAATCTTTTTTACCAGTGCTTATTTTTTTCTTGAATCTCATGTGCCTTATCGCAAAACAAATACTGTGATTTTAACCTACTGTGCAGTAAGCACCTAAATTTCATTAAGATATCGTTTCATTCTTAACTTTAGAACAGTTTTTTTCTCAAGACGCATAACAATATAGAAGTAAACATACAATCAAGTTATATTGCATAGTAAGACTTCTATTAAAATTTGCAAGAAAATACATCCCAAGCACACCTTATTATCATAAAAAATGTGAAACAGATGCTGATGCTTTGTAGGTGGTTGTTTGTACTGCTGTGAGTTAGTTAGTTCTCTGTCTTAGTTTGGTTGGATTGTCAAGCAAGTAGTTTAGGTATTTTATTTAGTGTGATAGAGAGGATAATAACTCTCTTAGTTTGCAGCAACTACTTACATGATGACATATGGCAGTGAATGAAACTGGCAAAATAGCCTCGTTTTGTTTTCCTCGCAGGTACTTTATAGTGAGTGAGAACTGTTGATAGCGAACAAGGGCTTGCTTCAATTGAATTGATCTATTACTACAATAATAGGAAAAAACAAGACTAAGCGCAAAAACACATAGGGATTGTCAAAATGCTTGAATAGAAAATTTGTTTGTAGACTTTTACGAGTCATTGTCAATAATGCAGTAATATGCGTCTCAAATTGAGACTCAATCTTACTCACTTTCATAAAAGACGGGAATAAAAATGATGATGCTCAATTTAATCACATCTAATGTCTAATTAGGGTTTTTATCAAATTGAAGATGGTATATTATGATCTGATTTAAAATTTAGCAGTTTCAAAAATCTGATTTTCGAGTTAAGTATGTATAAATTCGCCTACAATAGCGCGACGAGTAGAATCTTTTATTGTAGTGTCAGTTATGAGGTAGTAATATTAAAAAATCGGCGTTCAGGTATTTGAATTAGGTTTGAATGTTCGCAAGACAGCCTCATCAATGGAATCAATAGTTAATCACTATTAATCAGTAATTTACGTGGTAGTAAGCTTAGTATGCTAACAAAACATAAAGGTTCACAATATTCCGTCAGAAAATTACAGAGATATGCTCAAAATCTTTTAATGCGTATTTAACTACCATGTTCAGTTTTATCTATGCTCAAAATCTTTTAATGCGTATTTAACTCCCATGTTCAGTTTTATCTGCGACACTTACAATTAGCGAACAAACAACAAAGAGACATTAAGCAGCAACCAAAAAATTCATTATGCAATCTTAAATTATTATCTTTCACGATTTTTTTCAATACCACCAAACGTAATACATAGCAGTGACAACGACATTCAAGGCAGAAAAAATAGAGTGAAAATTACTACACACACTCTGTATTGTATAACAAAAAGCCTTAATGATGGTCTTAAGAAATTCGTACAAAAAAAATAAAAACATTAAGAAAAAAATACGCAGTTGAATTAGGAGTTAAACTAAACATCTTAGCATTTTTAATTACTTCTGTGTTCTTCTTTTGTATTGAAGTAATAATGACAATGCTTGTGAATACTAATACAGCACCTTTATGCATATTAATAAGTTATTACATGTTTTGATGAGAACTAGGCTGGAGGAGTACCATAAAGTCGTGTTCGATTACAAGATAGACAACTTATACTTGATGCCATTTAGGTAGTAGTAGAAACATTTTATACTCGCAATAAAAAAATATCTATGCAATGGGAATTTTGTTCTTGACAAAACTTTGGTATAATATACCTATCTTTATTGTTATGTGATGATCCTGTTTTGCTACGTACAATATAAATAATAAAATGTTGAATTAGTGTTATATGTCCGTGTGAAATATTGGCTTGGTCGTAAGCTGAGTTGGTGCCTTATCCGCTTTTTCATCGATGAACATTTTTTATTATTACTTTGAATCCATGTGATTATCTGCATCCTCACACTTTATGTTGCCTGAAAGTAGTTTTGTTTGGCTGTCATTTTGTTACAATTGCAATAATAAATATAAATACACACACGCTTTTTTTCTGAATGCCTGTCTGTGTGAAAATAAATTAAGAAAATATAATAATTTATCTTTTCTTGCCGAGATTCAAAAATAAGTTTATTATTTGCTGAAAAGCATATTGCATAAGAAAATTCTGTTCTTATCAGATATCACGTTGTCTATTTTTTTGTTATTCAAAATACATACCCAATGCTAACAAAATAATCAAGGCGCACTTATGGTGACACTATATTTTTTTACATTTTTTATGATGCAACCCTTGCTGCTGCTTTGCTCTGCTGCAAAAAGATTTTAAATAAAAGCTAAAATTAAGTGGTCTAAATATGCATACTTTTTTAAACTTATTCTGCAATCGTATTTGTAACAGCATGTTCCACACTGCTCTGCTTTACATCGTGAATTACTTACTCAACACCATAAAATTATATAAACGGATTTATTCATAACATGTGCATACTATGCGCACATGATAAATGATAATATTTTATCAAAATGCATTAACTGACAATGAGTAAAGAAACGAAAAAAAATTTAATGAAATGATATGCTTAATGGTAATGAGCATAAAGATATGAGTAGTTCTCTCTTATGCAAAAAAAATATTCTTGGCATTATCTTGTTTACGTCTTTGCGTGCCTTAAGTGTTATGTCTAGTGTCTAGAGTTCAAGTTTGCTTTATTACCACATCCAAAAATTCGAATACCTAAAATAAATGGTACATTAAGAAGGAAAAAGGCAGCTAAAAAAAGTGTTCATTTACATACTGTACCGTGTTTACCAGCTTACTGACATGTTTACGAAATCTCTGTTAATGCACCGTTAAATCGTAAAATTTTTAGCAGCATATTTTTGCCAGAACAAAGCAGAGAGATTTTTGTCAATGGAAAAAAATGCGTTTTGCTGCATCCACTTCTTGTAATTCATTCATACCCTATAATCCTATACTGTCTGGTTGACACAATCACGAAAAACTGGCAAATAACCATAATCTCACAACATAAATAAAAAAAATATCATATTGCCATTATATTTTTAAATAAAGTGTGGGCCGTGGGCTAAGACTGAAAAGTGCAAACTCTGTCATTTTTAAAGGTGTTAAAAAGTTATTACATTACAAAAAAATATACGAGAGTAAACATTAAATAATGCAGCCGTGTAAATTACTAGGTTTGATCTTTCCTTTTCTCTTCTAATCTTTTGTTCTTTACTGCAAAACTTATTCTTATTTCCTCGTGGGCAACGGCCATTCATCGTTTCAACTCCTTTTATCGTGATTGTATCACATGCAAGGATTTTCCTTGTGCTTTATTTGTACACTGCACTGCAGTAGTACACAAATTTCTTTGCGCTTTTTTGGCCAATTCATGATTTCCATTTTGAAAAAATGGCATTTTCTTTATAATAATTGTAATTATATGTGTACAGATGATATCGGTAAACATCTCTATGTCTCTTTGAAGTACACACATACAAACACATAATCTGTAATAAAGTATTATACCATTTATTATTATTTCAAGAAAAGTAAAAGTGAGAAGTACAAAAGATCGTAAAAAGGCAAAATTGGAGGAACAATCAAAGCTACTGTTTATTATGCTTTTGCTTGGACTGATGCTAGCTGCACACGCTGTGAGCATTTTTTTTTTTTTTTTTTTGTTCTTGCTTGCCAACGGTATATTTGATGATGATGATGATGATCAAGCAATAACGATCAGCACAAAGGAAAAAAAATAAACAAAGTAACACTTTTTACAAGTGCAATTTTCCATTACGAAAAAAGGAAAAATTTTATGCAGTGGTGGTGATAACAATTATTTTTGCAGATAAAGTCAAAGTCAAAATCCAAATAATGAATACAAAAAATCTAAACATTAAAGTCTTTAATTTGAAGATCACCTATAAGGAAAACCTCGTGTGTCGTTTTTTCTTCTCTCTCTCTCTCTCTCTCTTCTCTCTCAATCAAGCAGCCGGCAAGTAAACTAAAACCAACAAACCTAACTAGGTAATCAATATGTAACAGTCCTGCATTCATGCATGCATAAATAAATACTACATGCATATGTGGCATTATCACCTAAATTGCTAGTATTGAAAGAACATGTGCATCTGAATGAATGAATAAATGTATTGTTGTGACTTGAGAGTGCGGCTGTCACAAGAAAAAGGAGAAGAAAAAGAGTGCCTAAAAGAATAATTTGTTTTGCTGTTTTGTTGCACCACCACCTTACCACCAACAATAGTAAATCATTCTGCCTAATCTCATCTTATACACAGACACAAGCAAGAATAATGTATTATGGCGTAGTGTCAGCGTTTGTAATCGCCACCAATATAAAATACCATGCATTATTATTATATTGTCACATTTTATTCGTTCCTGGTTTCGCCTTTTACAGTCATCATTATTACACTGTATTTATTTACAAAGCAGCATTGTCGATCGATGATGATGATCTTTGATCACTTTTGGTTTTTCATTACCTTTTATATATTTCCCTGCTTTGTTTTCGTAATGATGTGCACTTAACATTGGAAAGAGGCATTATTGGTCAACATGATTATTATCGAGAAAAAGACCTAGAGAGAGTGGGAGATGATGTGCATAGGTAAATATCATTGACCGCAGATCACACTTGGCAGAAAAAAACTTTTCAAATGGACAAATTCACACTGCAATTTTTCGTTCACTTGCTTGCAGGTAGACAGACACATTCCTTTCATAAAATGATGCGATTTTTCATTGATCTGAAGCATATTAAATTGCCTTAATTTTCATTTTGTTTGAAATAAAATCGAAAAAAAAGAAAATATTGTGAGCATAGAGAGAATTGAAAATATATATGTCGTTTTCAGTTTGATAGTAAAGAGAAACAAATCAAGTTAACTGAATGGGAAAATTTTGACATGTACTTATTTATTTATTTATATAGTCATTAGCTTTTCAATTTTACTACATGCGAATTAAACGACTGTGCTTTTCATAATATGCGGTAGTTGCAGAGTGGGCAGACACATCAAAAGTAAGTTCAGACGCTCTACAGTAAAATAAAATAGTTGCCTTACTTGTTTTACTTTACTTGCAGGTACCTAATTACATATTTAACTGGTGCCATGCACCATGCTTCTCTCTCTCTCTCTCTTTCTCGCATCAGCATTGTACAAATTTTATTTATTTGCCTTCCTTGAAATTTTGTCAATCAAAAAATCAAACAAATTTTTCAAGAGGGTCGATCATCCTGCTCTCCTGCAGAATTTTACCATCATCATCGTATCGGTCAACAAACCATACAGCCAGGAGCATTACTCATAATGAGTAGGATGGATGATAGCAGAGAATTAACCAGTGCCTGACAAGTCAGTGAAATGATGCTCGCTGTTAAATGAATTTTTTTGTATAAAAATTGAAGAAGAGACATGACGGATCAAGTATGATAGCAGAGAATTAATAATATCTCAAATTGATTTGTTTCGTGTTGGTCATCCATCATGAACATTTTGCATTATCATATCATCATACTGCATTTTGCACTGTATTGCAAAAGTGATAATGAACTAGGCATTTTCACTCTTATTATAGCTTATTATGAGCTGCACTTTACTTCGTTACTTGACAGATATATGTATGTGCAATAGGTTTCAAATTTCAATCAGAAAGTTTGATCTTATATTGCTTGAAGGAAGAGAATCAAAGAAGGCAACAATGCATATAGATGCGTTACAAGCTTGTTGTGAAAATCAATGACTTATTCATCAACTGAATCCACTTAATATCTTCTCCTCTTCTCTGGCTGCATATTATTATTTAAGCATCTACACGCCAAGTTAAATAGACAAAAACATTATTACCTTTTAAAACGTGATATCTGTCACATTATCATCATCATCAGTATCAACTATCATATTTTTTATTGCATCTTCTACTCCTCTCATTATCTCAGCTAGAGGCAAAAAAGCTTCTGTTTCAATTTCAAAAACGGTACAACACTTTTGCTCAAAGTTCACATCTCTTTTTGATTTCTAAGCTCAATAAACTTCAAGCTAAGCAGCTCATTGTATTTTTTTTCGGTGATGGTGGGCAAGGCCAATTGGGATGATATTGATGATTATAAGACAAGTTATTAGTGTGTGAATGAATCAACATATTCAACCCTTTTCAAACTTTGTGAATTTTTAAATATCTAGAGGCCGGTTTGCTGTCATTCTTACGGTATTTATTATTCAAAAGATCAAGTTGCGTTACAACAACCACCTAAACTGTACAACAGCAAGCAAGCAATTTCTTGTTAGCACTAGTCTTCCCATATTGCACCATTCTGGCGTTCATGTCATCGACATCGTCTATTCTTTTTTTTGCAGCCATGCTTGCAACAGAATTCTGTAATAATAGTAACGTAATTTCATGATGTACATTCATATGTAAATGTAATAATAACACGAAATACTTGGAAGAAATGTATGTATGTACGTATTTTAGAATATTCATAGAGTCTTTAGCACGCAGATAAGTTGATTTTGAGGTTGAGTCAGTCCGTACAATTAGTAGAAGTGGATTTAATCATTCATTTATTTTTGCGTAGGATGAAGAAGATGCGATGAAGCCTGCCTGTTGCCTCTTCTTACGATTATACCTGTCATTATGCGGCATCTATCTATTCACATTCTCATCTTCGTCTTTAAATTTGCGGCAATCAGCACAAATTATATTTTTATACTTTTTTATTCATTTTCCATTTTCCAATCTGTTGCCTGTTGTCGTTCATGAATGAAACTGGTGTGGATGGTGATGGACGGTGGACTAGTAGTAGTGGCTTACCATTGTCATTTTTAAGATGATGAATTATTAAGGTGTATATAGTGAACCATCTATGAGGAATGATGTGATTATGTAAATTGGGGTGTAAGATCATATTATGATGATGCATGTTTCGTGGTCATGATCATCTAAGAATATAAAGTTTGGTAGTATAAAATAAAAGCTTGTGGAATAGTGAACATTTTTTAAGTCTATGGATGCTATCTGCTTGGTAATGGATTTTAATATCTGCCATATACCGGTCGATTTGGATGACAGCAAAGGCATATTTTGGAATGTACAGTTATTTAAGATACATAGAGACAGAAATAGTGTGCTTCTACTTCTTGTTAATGGAAGATACATTATGGCGTGGCTCCTTTTATTCTTGTACCGAGTTCTTTTTATTCTTTAACAAACTTGCCTGTTTTGCAAGAAAACTAGTAACCACGACCAAAACAGCACGGTGCAAGCAACGACGAAATAGTATGAAGACAGACAGAGGCAATGATATAGGCTCATAGCCCATTGATGAGATAACAAGGAAGCTAAAAAATGTGTATAAAAAGATTGGCAATGGCTTTATGTAAGTAAGGGAGAGGTGAAGTGAGAACAAGATAGAAGGTCAAAATAAATTGAGTGTGGTGCGTGATGAGATAGAGGTCTCCCTGGTCATTTTCTACGTGGTGTTGTTAGCTCACTGCTTTTGACTAGTGTGAAGAAAGGGTTGTTGGTGCTGATAGACGAAATGAGCAAATATATGACTTGTTGGATATGAGAGGAGATGTGATAACATGAAATTAAATAAATGTTGTTGCAACAGATGAATGAAAACATATAAACTGACTTTTAGTATATTTGTTTGGACGTTTAAGCTACTTGTGTACTGGTAAAAATAATTATTTAACGTTTAAATAAATTTTCATAATAGTGCTTTTGTTTATAAATGTATACTCACACGCACAGTGTTGAATTTTAGTTGTGTGGTACATTTATAAATATGTATGAATTCAAGCCGTAGATTAATTGAAAATGAATCTAACAGACCTAAATTCGAGCATGTCATGCATGTACTTTGATTTTACCGTGAAATTAAATGATCTGTTTGGAAATGCACTTGTTGTATTATAAAATGTGTAAGTTTAAAGTCGAAAAAATAATATTTTTAAGTGGGTAAGTGTATTAACCATGCAATGTGCGTCTGTGGTAATTGAGTGGTGCATAAATTAACGATCATAATAATGCACGCAGCACTGCACTGGATAGATAGAAGACGAGAAAGGACCAGTCCTTCAGTTGCACAATTTCAAGCGACCTACAAGCTTCCTGTTGCCATCTTGTCACACAATAATGTTTTGACAAGTAAACCACATCCACAATTTTAAACCTCGACTTTGCACAGGCTGTGACTAATCTGTGCGTGCTTGTTTATCCTTTGTGATAAAATATATTTTAATACTTCATTAACTAATCTTTGAAATAGTAAAACGTAATACTTGTATCGCAACGTTTTTGATTGTTATCATTCCAAGCGAAATGAAAATAAGGATAATTAATTTGAATAGAAAGATGTGTTTCCTTTGTAGCTACAAAAATGAAATTTGTTCGCATTTATTATAAAATCCCTTACGCACTTTTCCCACCCACGCCTTTCATTTTTTTATTCCATTCATATACATCATCCACTCATACCACCTGAAAAAAGCCCGTCTGCCTTTTAACTTGGCTTATTGCGTGAGCACAAATAAAATATGATGATGTCCTATATAGACCCTCCATTCAAGTTACACGCACATTTAGTCCATCTTCCTCTTTTGTGTGCTTGACTACCATGAAAAATATGTGAATGTAAAATCATGAAAGAAACAACTAGTTTCTCCATCCCTAACTCCACTGTTTGGTTCGACGACACCATCCCCGTCATCATCATCATCAACAAAAAACAACACTGCCATCGTCCTCATCACTGGAAACCAGTCTAACCAGCCAGCCTCAGGAGCTTTATGAATGAGCTCTCTTTCTTTCTTTCTCTAGAAAAAAAGTAGGTTTCATCCATTTCTAAATTTAGAAACTTCCTGAACGTGCAAAATCTATTTCTTGCTACCACCACCACCTCCTTTACCGTCATCCATCCAGTCGCTAACCAACGACACACGCACAATTCACAAGATAAGTTCCATAGACTGATTTCACATTTTCACAGCAGCAACCGATGGAAACAGAGACACGCATCTTTCCATTATTTTTATACCGCCATCCTCCTCCTATTCATCATCATCATCAACATCATTTTCAAGCTTTTCAGTGAAAGAACACACTACTGCTTCTTTTTTTTTGCTGTTACTGGCTTTCAGCCACTTGGTCCTTTAGCTCCTTCTGACGTCATATCAAAAAAGGTTTTAGCATCCGCACCCGAAAATACATACGCACACGCATATGACGCACGCACTCACGCACACCGACTACCTAAACAGCCATGGCAATAATAGAAAGTAGAAAAATATAAAAGTAATATGCCAACTGGTATAGCATCCATCCATCTTCTTCCTCTCTACCAACCAAAACTACATCTTCTTATTCATATAGGCGAATAATTAAAGTACATATAAACCTACGCACAAATACATATAGTCTATTTATAACTTGTACACGCACATCATCATCATCAACATCATCTTGATTCTGTGAGAGAAAAAGAAAAAACAGCTTTTCAATGGAATACATCCATAATCCTTCTCTGCCTAGTTTTCCTCCCCCACACGCACATTTTTAGCTTTTTTTATATTCCTCTTCTCAGTGTCGTGATAAATATATTTTTTTATAGATATAGCTCTCTCTAGGATTTTTTTCAGAGAAAGTACATGCTTTCCATCTATTGCGTACGAACCTCAGTTTACTTACGTACGCACTTCAACTCATGTGCGTAGATTGGCAGATGTATATGTGACTGTATCCTTGGTATGCTATTTGGCTCGTATCGCGTCATCACATCATTATCATCGTCAACAAACAACATCATCATCATCATCAATATGATCATCAGAGACCTAGATTTTTTTTATTCTTCTCTCTGTCTTCTCTTCTTCGAATTTTTCATTCTTTCCCTTTTTCTAATCCGAACGCACAATTTTCTCCACAAAGACATTTTTTTTCAACTTTCCCTTTTCATCCTTCTTTCACCACTACCATCACAGTACCAATTTCTTCAGAGATTTCCCATGTTTCTTTTTTTCAAAGTTGCCGCAAGGGTGCGCTGCATATCTCTCTATAGAACAAGTCAACTTTCTCCATTCCGAATTTGTTCCCTAAAAAGCTCTGGCTACATACCTACCACTAGCTATTATTACTCCACGTTATAAGAGCATACACCTCTTTCCTCCTCACCACACAGCATGCAAACCAAGCCAACAAGTATTCCCTCTTTCTCCATTCATATCATTCTTCCTCTCTTCCTCTTTTTTTCCTCTGTCCGTTCATAAATATACTCGACGACTAATAATAATGAAGTAATGCAAAAAAAAGCATAGCACTTAATGGCAAGCATAACAGACAGAGGGTAAGGGAACGAACAACTCTGAGCAAAGCAAGGGAGAAAGCTCACACAGCTTTTTTTTATAATGTGCGTGTAGTTCTGGCGTGTAGGTATATACAACCTTCCCAGTCATTGAACAAGTATTTATTTATGTTGTAGAGCTGTGTGTAGTAGTTGTAGCAGTATTAAGGGGAACACAGGCTTGTTTCACATTGTCCATGAACAATGTGAGAAATTTTGAACGAAAGAAGAGAGTTCTTATCATCATCAAAGACAGAGAAAGTGAAGTGAACGAACACGACTACCCTCCGACATCCCAGATTCGGAGAAAGTCGTGCCGAGTCCACACACACATGAAGTAAAACTAGAAGGATACAGCGATATCATGATATTGTGTTGTTGTACATGCATATTATTATGATATAACATTTCGTGGTGGTGGTAGTGGTAGCGGTGCTGCTGCTACTGGTTGGTTGGTTGGATGGATGGATAAATAGTGGCAATGAACGGTTTTTTTAAATATAAAAAAATACACATAATAATAATAATAATATGTAATATGATAGCATGTACAATGTTCAATGTGTTTCCTACTGTTGATCATGTTACATCCAACCTTTTATAAAGTATGTTCATGAATATAAAAAAAATAATATTTTTATAAACTTATTTTTCCTCGTTCATATCTTCTTTGTACAGTGTAAAATTATGTGGCACGGTGTACGTACATACATACTACAGCAATAAATGGAATCCAATGTCATACATACAACAGTTGTTATCTTGGTAAATATTATAAACTTGCTGTAGGACTTGGTTGGACCATTTTTACCATGTTTATCTTTGTGTGTCCATGTACTCTTCATAGGCGTCATATCTGGCTAAATAAGTATGTGTGCATTTATTTTATGTATTTATTGTAGGTATTTTTCTATGGTTGGGCACAATTCCTCTACTCAGAGACCATAAATTCTCTGTTTCTTCAAAGTGAAAGAATACTTCATGATTTTTTTTGCATATTATATATCCGTTTTCCGTCCAAAAAAGCAACAAAGAGCGGATGCAAATTGTACATACAATATATGCAATTGCTTCACTTTTCCTTTTTTATCATTTTATTGTTCTTTCTCTGTATATTATAATGTGAATATGAGGTTTTGCTTTGTTCACCGAGTGTGCTCGCTCGTACCGTTGTTACTTTCTGCTGCTGCTGCGTGAATGATACTTCTTTACGGTGTTTTATTATTATTATTACTACAACAGCTATTACAGTTTTCCCTGTCATTGTATTGTGTGTGTAAACTTTTCTCATATTTTTACCTCTAATGTAGTGTACGTTTTATTAATAGCTTGTAATATGATGTACAGTCACAGTCGCGAGGAATGAGGAAACTATTTTAGAAAAAGTGCATGTAAATATTTTACACTTGCCTACATATTTTGTGGGAGCATGTAGATTTGCTGGTGGAAAAATGGAAGAATAAGTAAGATGTAAAGAAATG
>JAHZMZ010003619.1:0-11595 GCA_027743805.1 Lepidocyrtoides sp. E14 | reverse complement strand
TAATTTTCTTCAAAAGGCTATTTATTGACATTTTCTTGGCAGAACGTAAGTACGCTAAAAAAGAAACATTGAACTATATTATTTTTTTTAGAAAAAAAAATTTTGTTCAACACAAAATTCACTGATTGAATGACAGGTAACTGTTCACACGAATTTTGTTGCATGTCATGTCAAGGCTTGTCATTTTGTCATGGATTTGATGATATACATTGGTTTGTTGTTGCAGACTATAGACAGACAGACTCCATGTAAGAAAGTCACCAGTCACCAGCTCACTGAAAATTTTGTGGAGATTGTGTATCCATAAATGGAAGATAACTTAATTTTGCTTGGCTCGCTCGACTCCACTTGGCAACGGTTTGTGACGCGACACGGAATGTGACCTAAGTAGTTTCAGCTTTAAATTTGCGTACTCCAAGTTATTCTTTTAAAGATAACCTTCCCTTCAATCATACATTTTGCTTATTTCTGTATAAAGTAGTTAAGACTCCTTGATCATTTCTCTTTCCAAACTGAATAAGCTCAATAGATAGATATTCGTACATGATATAATCTGAACGTATAAAAGTGTTAGTTTTGAGAGCTGAAATATTATGAGAAGTATGTGTGCATTATGAATGAGTTCACGCTGAGCCTCACCCTATACGTCATTTACACACCAATTTATGTTTGAAAAAGACATGACTTTTTCAGCAAAACAGCATCTCACAAAATCACAATGGTTTTTAGCATCTTCTTACGACCACAGTATCATTGCACTGCATTGCAGCAACGCAACGTATGCACAAAGTAGTAATTATATGAGCTTAAAGCTTATGATGAAAAAATATTTAACCACAAGAAGGTAAGTGACTTAACTTGCAATTTTATTCTTTTAAATACGCAAACCTAATGCAAAAATATTAATACAAAAATATAATCCTTTTGTGGTTATGTAACATCAAAATATTTTCCGCTGTTGACCGAGCATATATAAAAACGGTTGCGTATCAATGGTCAGTCAGTCATTACAACTCTATCATCGTCTCCTCTTGAACAATCAACAGCAAATTTGTGCTAATTTTTTTTTTAAGGAATACCTCGGAAAACCATTTTTCATTTCGACATGATGAAATACGTAAGATTTTAAAAATTAAATTCAAAAACGATTGGTTATCAGTTTATTTAAAGTTTTCTGTAATAGTTAGTGTTTTTTTCTATAATTTTGAAATAGGTTCTTATCGTTTTGGCCTTGGTTGCTATTGCCTCCGCCCAAATCCTTCTTGCTGGAATTCCCGCTGCAGTTAGTGGACCCAGCTATCATAACGCTTTTGCCGTAAGCTCTGACACTGGAATTCGCCGTTATGGAGCTACCGGTGTTGCATATGCGGCTGCTGCTCCAGCACTTTTCTTCCGCCGTTGAAAGTTCATTTTTAAAGCAAATTTTGAAAACTCAGTAGTAGTTTCTTTGGAGCAATAAGTAGTTGTTATTTTTGTTTCAATTTTGAACTATTTTTGATTTTCAAATGTTTACATTTTGGTGGGAAAGAAACCCTTAACTTATTTTTTAAAATTAAGTATCATACATTATTTATTTGGGATTTTGGGGAAAATGAAACTTAAATAAAATTTGAACAACTGTTTAAAACTTGTACTCATTATTCAATTTTGAACTATTTTTGATTTTCAAATGTTTACATTTCGGTGGGAAAGAAACCCTTAACTTATTTTTTTAAATTAAGTATCATACATTATTTATTTGGGATTTTGGGGAAAATGAAACTTAAATAAAATTTGAACAACTGTTTAAAACTTGTGCTCATTACTTACAAAAACAAATTTAGTAGGAATAAAATTAATGATATAGTTGGCAGTCATTCAATATTTATTTATAGCAATACTAAGTCACTGCGCTGAGAGGTCAATGTCCCGTTCCTTGAATAGATGAACAGTAGACGATGTGCACCTTGATAGCTGATGTTGAAGTTTTCTCCATTTTCACGATTGTATCCATGGCATGGCACTGCTTTTCGACTGAAGGATGCGTTTAAAATATTATTTGGCAGGACTTTGCTTTGCACTGTTCAAATTCCGGTGGAATCGAATGGGATGGGGTATTGGTTACCTGGTGCAATGCCAAGGATTCCTTTCCAGTATGGGGAGCGGTTGGAAACTTTCTGTTACTATGATTGCTTCATTTAATTTTAAATGTACAATGGTTAAATCATGGAACCTGAAATTTCCTCGAAACACTTCAATGACAAAAATATTACAACTAAGAATGCAATTGGTAAACTGCTAGGTATTGTTTAAGTTTTTGAAGACTTGAATTTTCTATGCATAAAAAACTGCAATAAGATTTTTAACTTAATTTTTCATTATAATTCAAATTTTCCATCTGCGTTTCCTTCACAGTCGTCAACGTAGAATATATCTGAAGACATTGACCCACGAAGTAATAATTGTCTTTGGTCGTCCTTTCGCTTCCTGAATATTTTCATTAAAAGTTGTTTCATTAAAGTTAAAGTTTAAGACAAGATTGCTACGCACTTTATATAAAAATAGTTAAATTCAAATGCAGGTTAGTTACCTGACAAGATGTCCGCGGATAATAATAAAAGTTGCAGAAATAACTGCCAATGATACCAAAGTCACCATCCCAGCTATAACCCATTTTCTCAGCACAGGGTTTTCAATATCATTCACCCATTTAACCACACCAATCGTGGTATCTGTAAGTTGCAGAAATAACTGCCAATGATACCAAAGTCACCATCCCAGCTATAACCCATTTTCTCAGCACAGGGTTTTCAATATCATTCACCCATTTAACCACACCAATCGTGGTATCTATTAGTGTTTCTGTACCGTTTTGTGACTTTTGACTTCCATTTGGTCTGCTGGTATTGAAACCGTTGTTATTGCCAAATGTTGAATTTACAGTTCGCTCGGTTATATTATTATTGTTCGGGGGATTATCTTAGAAGAGACAGTTATTCAAAACCAATTTTAAATTTAGTTGTCAGTGCAGTGATTTTTTTAGTTGAAAAAAATATATTACTAACCGTATCCATTCTGTAGTGAACTTGTGAAGCTTGGTAGAACCATTAGCATGCACGTAATTAACGCAGGTATGAATCGCCTTTTAGAGAAATTCATGTCTTTGGAAGAAAAAATTGAATTCCACCGGATGATTTTCAAAAGTTTTAAGCCCACCAGAGATAGCAGTGCAGTGCAGAATGATTGCAATTACGATAACGAACAAATGAACGATATCCAATCGTACACATTATCGTGTATCTGTATTTAGAGGTTATCTCCCATGAATAAGCATGCGACGCAGTATTGGGTCTGATAAGCTTTAAATTAAGCACTTAATATGAAATGTTTTGATAATCAACAGCAGTAGTAAAAAGTCGTGACTGACTCACAACTGCAGATAATAATTATCTGTCTGCATTTAACAAAATGCATGCCAAAGTTCCTGCTTTTAATTTCTAAACCTAAAAGAACTGCATTAATTATTAATATCAATTTAAATACATACAGCCACTTAAGTACACAAGTTGCGTATTATAGTGGTATGTAAGTGATATTAAGTATATAAGTAAGTTACGAATGCATACATACTTCGGTTGCACAATATTAAAGCTTGTTGCACAACAACCATCAATGGTAACAAAAAATTACATGGTGAGCATTGCTAGCATTTTTAAAACTTAATATTTCATTTTCAATTAGAGTCTACCTTTCTTTCTGTATAATTACGGGATTCAAATTTTTGGTGGAATGCTACTAGTAATTACTATCGAAAAATTGTTGGATATCATGCTCATTTCATTGTATGTACGTTACTGCAAATAATACCATACCACAAGTTCCAAATAACGGCACGGACATTTTATAAATTGCTGATACTTTATTCAAGATAAAAACCGTTATTTGTCCTGTTTTCTAAAAACACATATACGTTAAAAATTAAATTATACTTTTAACAATTTCAATTTTCCTAAACAAAAAATAAATGCTTACAGTTTTTGCTTTCCCCGTAATTAATTTGGCGCACTGACGTATGAATGTAGATCAATGTACAGTTGATAGCAATACTGAAAACGTCTATACATTTGGATTGAATCCCTAATTCGAACCATTATTAAGCGGAATTTAATTTTGCTGGTCAAAATGTTACGACAGTGACATTTAAAAAGTATTATATGCAATCTATGCATATGGATTCTCCACTGCATCAAAATTATATTTATGTTACGAGTCAGTTACATTTGTGCGTTTTGAGAGTTGTTTCGTAAACGGTAGCAAGTCTCCAGACCACAGTTAGCAAAAAAATATTTTAACAAATTTAAAAACCAAACCAGTGTCATAAAATTGTCAGCAGTTTTTTTCATAAACATGATAAGCGACCGAATGTTTCATTTAATTTCCCTGCATAGCCATGTTGCCTCCTTTTTCGGAGTTGTTCCTGTCGGCTGGGATCCCAAAACCCGTGTTTCTATCCCATCTGACCATGCTCGTAGATGGATTCGTATCAACTGTATTCTTATATTTCTTTGGATTTTATTCTCAATTTTCCAACTCATCAGATTCCACACTTTTGACAAGGATATTTTCAAATTTAATTTCGTTTTAATAGCAAGTAGCATTGCTACCGTGTGTTTTGAGTCATTTGTAATCATGACATTTTGGGAGGAAGAGTGTAGAATTTTATTTAACTCAATAATATTCTATTTACAGCACGTAAATAGTAAGTTGAAGATATAATTTATTCAAGTTATTACCTACTTTGCATAAAAATCTGTTGCGTTGTAAAAATTGTTAGCAAATATTTTTTTCCATCTGTTTTCAGAAATGTATCTTCCCAAATTCGACCCCAACAAGAGTAAAATTTGCCTTCTATCTGAAATGTTTGTGGTCGCCGGTTTCCTATTAATGTTTGCCATTCTTCCGTTCAACCTGGCTTTCCTCATAATGCACCCCAACACGCCCAATTTCATTGGCAGCTGCCTACCCGAAAATGCTCCTTTGCTTGTGAAAATCCCAATTTCATATATACTCCCTTTCTACTGCCTTTTCATTTTATACTTTAATGGCTTCACTTTTTCCATGATTTGTCTCCCATACGCTTTATTCATTCTACCATTTATTCTACTGGAATTCCGTATTGGTCGAAAATCTTACTTTACCCCAGACTTTCTTCGAACACCAGGTCATTTGACAAGTGCGTACAGAACTGTACAAATTTTACAGCTACAAATAAATACACTTTTTGGACTATTTTTGCTACCAACGCAACTAATCGCAGGAAAAATAACTGTTTTCTCAGTTTTCATGGTAATTTCTCATGGATATGATAAAAACATTGAGGCAATATTAGTTTTATTCTGGACGGCGGCTGCCATTGTTAGTACAGTTTGTTGGAGCCTTGTTTTGTTAGCAGGGGGATATCTTCATTTGTACGGGAGGAAAATTTTAACATCATGGAAGTATCATAGTTGGGATAGTAAATCGGAGAAAAGGTTAATGCGTAAATTTATAAAATCATGTGCACCACTGGCAATGGCATACGAAAAAACATTTGTAATAAAAAGGCTAACTGTATTAAAGTACAATCGTGGATTGTACAAGGGAATATTTAATGCTTTGCTGGCACTTAACAGATAATTAATTTTAAAAAATCATAGTCAGTTTCTTTATTTTGAACATGTGTGTCCAATTAAATTGCTAGTTTAATTTGAATAAAACGAACGTCAACTTTATCCAACTTTCCCTTTCTGTGCTCATTTTTGACTTCAAATTATTGATCGATAAAAAAAATTATTGTTACAAACTTACCAATTTATTTTGGCAGATAATTTCACCTTTGACTTTACTAACCTTTTAAACAGCAATTTATGGTAATTTATACTTTTGTAATAATAAGGTTGCAAATTATGGACCATGATTCGATAGCAAAAGTTTTTTTAAAAATTATTTTCAGTATCATTCCGTCCGTAGTTTTCCAAGAGGAAGTCACACTGAAATCTGACAACTGTTCCAAAAAAATTGGCTAAATTTATTTTGAAACATGCTCAGTGATAGATTCTACTTGTTAATGTTTGTTAGCTCTTATGTAGCATGTAAAGTCGGGTTATCTCCGATTTCATTCAATTTGACATCCAAACTAACATCTCATTCTATCCCAGGTCACTATATCATTCGATTTCATGTGTTCCCCCTTATCATTTGGATCATTTTTGTCTTTTTTCAATCCATTCGATTCTTTATAAACGGGGACATAGACAAACTCAACATGAATGTAACCTGCACTTTAATGGGTCTCGGGAATCTGCAACTTTTTCTTGTTTTGATTTTCTACGAAGCAGAATGCATACAGTTCCTTAATTCTCTCTTGATATTTCTTCGTTACATCAACCGTAAGTTAAAGTTTTTTTTTCAATAATTTAAAAGCGGGACCTTTTTTTAAAAAAAATCTTTCCAATTTGAAACAGGTGTGTACGTGCCTTACTACAATGCAAACAAGGAACTCAGTGCAAAAATTTTTGATTTGGCGATGCTCTTCATGATCTCATGTATTGGTGGAGTGGCAGCTGCATCAAGTTTATACTTCTTCCTGTTTCCTTTTTCATCGGTTCTCATTGGAAGTTCTCTTCCACTGACAATGTTCAGTCCCTTCAGGTTTTTCATGGTTTATGTATTTCCTCATTATTTGACTATCGTTATGTGCGCCCCGACTGCGATGGTTTTTGCAATATTTATCATTTATGGTGGCGTGTTGTTGCCATTCCTAGTCAAAGAACTTCGGCTAGGTCGGCAATGGTATCAGAGTAGGGCGCAATTAAGAAAACCAGCTAATCTAACACTAATGTACAGAAGTGCCCAGGTATTACATTTGCAATTGTTAAACTTGATACAATTTTTGATCGTTCCTACGCAGACTGTTGTAACGAATGTAATTTTATTTTCGGGTTTTATGATAATAAAACATGGAGGTGAAATGACCATAGCTTCAAAGGGAATGATGGGATCGTGGAGTCTTTGCAGTATATTCTTTTGGACAAGTGTTTTGATGACGGGCGGTTATCTACATTGGTTTGGAAGAAAGGTGTTGGAATCGTGGAAGTATTTTCCGTGGAATAACAAATCTGATAAGAAGCTAATGTCAAAATTTCGAAAATCCTGTAAACCTCTCATGATAAATTATGGGAACACGTATGTCATCAGACGATTATCAGTCTTGAAGTTTTTGAGGGGCACAACGCGTGGTATTTTTAGGGCTTTATTGACCCTCAACAAGAAGAAATGAGAGGCGTAAATTATTAAAAACAAATTTGTAAAATGATTTGCTCGTAATAAAATTTTTAAATATTTATTTAAATTGATTTTTTTCGTGGGTTAATTTCTTAGTGCATATTTTTCAAATATGTGACCGGATTGTTTATTTAATTGAAGAAAACTACTAAACTACTTTTATTTTCAAAGAATCAAAATTTTCATTATTTTTAGTAATTAAATGAATCAATTTATAAATAGTGATTTTTTAGTACTGAAGCTCAGTAAAAGTGCATAAGCTTCGGTTATTTTGTGTCTAGCATCATAAAGAGCAACAAGTTCCAGCTTTGTCACATAAAATTAAATTTTTCCTTTGAAGTAGGGTCAATTATCAAGCTTATCTTAAAATATGCTCAGTGACAGGTTCTACTTGCTACTTTTCGTTTGCACTGATGCAGCATGCAAACTAGGGTTATGTCCGATTTCCTTCAACCTGAAATCTAAACTTTCAACTCATTCCACCCCAGGGCACTACTTTATTCGATTCCATGTAATCCCAGTAATAACTTGGATCACTTTTGTCTTTTTTCAATCCATTCGATTTTTCATAACTGGAGCTTTAAACGACTTCAATATGAATGTAACTTGCACACTAATGGGTCTCGTAGATCTGCAACTTTTTCTCGGTTTCATTTTCTATGAAACTGAATGCATACACTTCCTCAATTCTCTGCTGACATTTCTTCGCTACATAAACCGTAAGTGTTTTTTTTTCTCAGCAAATTTTCAATACTTACCTTTCGTCAACTTTCCCTTAAAATGATACATTCCAAATTTCATCTGAATTTTTTGGGGCTACTTATCCAGCATTTTTAAAAACAGCATTCTATTTTTTTGAAACAGGTGTGTACGTGCCTTACTATAACGCAAATAAGGAACTCAATTCAAAAATTTTTGATTTGGTAATGCTCCTAATGATCTCAGGTGTTGGTGTAGTGGCAGCTGCAACTAGTTTATTTTTCTTCCTGTTTCCCTTTTCATCGGTTCTCATTGGAAGTACTCTGCCCCCAACGCTGTTTAGTCCCTTCAGGCTTTTCATGGTTTATGTATTTCCTCAATATTTGACCGTGGTCATGTGCACCCCAGTATTGATGGTTTTTGCGATATTAATCACCTATGGTGGCGTTTTGATACCGTTTCTAATCAAAGAACTTCGACTGGGTCGGCAAAGATATCAAAGCAGATCGCAATTAAGGAAACCAGCTAATCTGACAAAAATGTACAGAAGTGCCCAGGTAATGCATCTGCAGCTATTGAACTTATTACAGCTATTGATTGTTCCCACACAGACTGTTGTAACGAATGTCATATTATTTTCGAGTTTTATGATAATAAAACACGGGGATAAAATGTCCATGGCTTCAAAGGGAATGATGGGATCTTGGAGTATGTGTATTGGCATGTTTTGGACTGGTTTTTTAATGACGGGCGGATACATGCATTGGTTTGGAAGAAAGGTGTTGGAATCGTGGAAGTATTTTCCTTGGAACAACAAATCTGATAAGATTTTCATGTCAAAGTTTAGGAAATCCTGTAAACCCCTCATGATAAATTATGGAAATACGTATGTCATTAGACGACTGTCTGTTTTGAAATTTTTGAGGGGTACATCGCGTGGAGTTTTTAGAGCTCTACTGGCACTGCATAAAAATAAATGAGAGAGCTAGGTAGTTTAACAAACAACAATAATTTAACTTTAAACAAGATAAATCGGATTGTATGGATGTCATTTTTGTAGTAACTTTACAAAAGACGTTTAGTGATTTAGAGCGTTTTGCGGGCTTGGGATTGGCTTGCTTTCGATTTTGAGAGAATAAGTGATTGTTGCTGGGGGATTTTGAAGCAAAAAATATAAAACACTGAAAGCGGCACCGTACATAGAATTCTCTTTAGTTCTTTTTTGTTTGTTGATTCTTAGTGTATGTATACTGCATTCAGCGTGTATTTATGGAGCGTTGTCATGAATGTAACTTACATGAACTACGAAAATAAATAAATTACCGATAAATATTCATAATTTTATTTCTCCAATTTCAAGTTCTATGATTAGCATCTTCTAAAAAGCTTTTTGAAAGGTCCACAATGTCGTCATTCATTATCTTCTTACTTATACTTCAACTTCTACGTCACTGTAGTGCTGCAAACGCACCTAGAACTGATTGCGGGAAACTTAACGACTTTGGTTTCAGTCAGGATCGTATTACTAACAGACCCCGACAATGCTACAGCTGTGACAGCGTATCAAGCGATTCCACATGTTGGCCAAATCCACCATCACCAAAGGATCATTTTACAGATTGTGGTATGATGGGTGACGAACTCTGCACTTGTTTCCAGGAATGGAATATTTCAGATCCAAATGATATCAAACTTACTCGTGGCTGCATTAGCTATGATCAAATTGAGGATCCGTATGGATTAATGATGGCTAATGTGACTGCAATGGGATGCGAGAAATTAATCAAAAGAGAAATCGAGAGCATTGATGATTTAAGCAAAAGGGTAGTAAGGAAGTGGTGGGTGGAAGTGTGTTTTTGTGCGGCCGACAAATGTAATCGGGATGAAAAGTATAAAGGGATGGGAACATCAAGATTGCAAAATGGAGGATGGACAAAAATATGGATAATTGTTTCTATCATAGCTAATTTAATTAATAACATTTGTGTATAAGTATTAACAAACAGTTTATTGGTTTGTAATAATATCATTTACGTCAATTACGTCCTAGTCCTTGAATTAGCATTTAGCATACTTGATTAAACTTCTAGTTAGATAAATAAAACAGGTATCGTTGTCGTAGACTTTTTATCGAATTATGGCAAATAATTCACAAAGTTTCTTTTTTTGCTAAAAATCGCATAAAATTCCTCGATGCTGTTGTCCATTTTTGTCGTTTAAATCAACTTTGACGTTTTATCAAATGTCACGAGTTATCCAAAAGCCAAGCTCTCTGTTTCTCTGCTAACATTAGTATGAAGGCACAAGTATGAAGCTCGGCTTCATGCATTTTAAATGAATCCAATAAACATAAAATTTTATTTTCGTATCAATAACGAATACCTTAAGAATCTTATACCGGGCTCATTTTATGTTATAAAAATTATTATAATTTTAAGTAAAAAAGGTAAAAGTAGAAACAAGGTGTATAAGCAGGACTACCTCAGGAAAAGTCAAAACTATCAAAAAAATGGCTTGAATGAATAATTTAACCTGTAACTTAGGCGCAATACTTACCTTAGCCTTAGCTTTAAACATTTTCCCTAAGTAAGTAAGATTGCCAATCGATTTATTTCCCTCGAGTAAATTTTTCATGTTGTGAATGCCTACCTCTTACAATGCTAAAATGTATGTTCATCCTCATGTGTCATTCCACTTTTATTCAGACATTTTCCTCGTTGGTCTAACTGTCTAACAAGAGCTCATAATCCCGAAAAACTTAACATTTGTCCTTCAGAAAGGATACCAAGCTGACATTAGCTTTAATCATATATTTCCACGGAAGGGTAAAATTAGACACGATCCAGATCTTCGGAATTCCTAAGCAATGCTTAGCGACAGGTTATGGACAGTGATGGGTATCATGTATCCCTGGATTGCTGCCATTGGTGCAATACCATACACCTACGACAAAAAGACACGTACAGTAATCAAGTCAGGTCACAGTCACGTGCTCATCCGAATTCACATGTCTCAATTTTTCTTCTACCTCCTCTTTCTCGTCCTTCAGTGCCTGTATTTCCGATTCACCAAGGATTTCAACTCTTTTAATCTTGTTTTAGCTACTTTGCTGACAATGCTGCTAAATATGATGTCCTTTTACATGATGACCTCTACACAACATGAGTGCATGACACTGTGTAACTTCATTATATACTACCTTCAGTACATGAACCGTAAGCTACGTTTATTTTTCATAATTTAATTAATACTTTCAATTTTTAATCAACACTTAAATTTAAATTTCAGGAGAATATTTACCGCACTACGACCCCAACAAGGAAAGATTCACTCGAGTGGCTGAGGTCGGTATAGTGGCAATGTTCATAGCATTTCTCGGCTTTTGGCTCACTATCTGCATTGCAGTTTATGTGTTCCCTCACGCCCCCTTCTTTCTTGGAAATATTTTACCTCCAGACACCCCACCAATAGTGAAGCTACCTTTCTTCTATCTTTTCAATTGGATCTATTCATTCATTGTATTCATGAACCTTTACAGCGTCCAGGGTGGGTTTTTCGCGTATGGAATTTTCATTGTGAGGTTTGCCGTCCGCG
>JAHZMZ010003618.1:0-12162 GCA_027743805.1 Lepidocyrtoides sp. E14 | reverse complement strand
AAAAAACCAACCCATGACGAGTGGGGCGACATTGGGAGGAATACTGCGACCGCCAAAAAACCAACGCATGACGAGTGGGCTGAAAGTGGCAGTACTGCTGCCCCCAAATCAACAGAGAACGAATGGGACAATATTGGTAGTACTGCTGCCCCTAAGACAAGAAACGATGAATGGAGTGACAGTGGTAGAATGGCAACCCCAAAAGCAGGACGGGATGAATGGGGAGGCAATAGGAACACCTCAACCCCCAAACGAAGGAATGACGAATGGGGAAGCAGCGAGGGTACTCCCGGTCATAATTCAAGCCAAGATGATTGGGGAAGTTGTGGGAAAACTTCCAAACGAAAGTGGGAAGATTGTGGAGAGAGTAAGAGTAGTCGCGCCAAAAAACCATGTGGAGACAGTTGGGCCAGTAAAGGTACTGCAGATGATTGGAGCACTAACTATACCGATATTTGGGGCAGCAGGGGTGGCGGACATAATTTTGGAGCTGGACGAGGACAGGGGCAAGGTGGTCGAAGAGGAGTTGCTCTTTCTGGTGGTGGTGGTGGTAATTGTCATAAACGTGGGGAAGCGGGGCACTTTGCAAGGGAATGTCCAAATGATGCCGATGGCAGACGCCACGGATGCAATTCATGTCACCACAGGTGTGAAGATAAACATTTATCTACAGGAGGAAACAAATTTACAAGAAGTGAAGATCGAGGAGGCAAGTGTTCGTATCTTTTTGACATTAATTGAATGCTCCAATCAAACTTGACTATTTCATTACTAATTTTGCAAAACATTCTTATTTTACAGAGCTTGAAGGTGTAGGAGGATTCTTGCGGAATTCTTCAGTTGGACAGTTTGAAGATTTTAGCCGGACAGTCCGAATAACATGTAAAGTTGATGCTTCCACTCAAACACCCAGATTTCCAGATTTGGACGACTCGACCATCACCGTTGGCGAGTTGGAAGCATACCGCAGTTCTCTGCCTCTAAGTTACAGATTTGCAGCCATTAGCCAAAACGAAGCGGGTGGACCTGGAGTGTTAGGCACTGTTCTCCAGAGCACCAAAGTTGCGTCAACTAATGAGGATACAGATGCTCATTCTCGAAGAGTTTCACTCAAGGCAGGTGCTATTGTCAGTGCGCCAAAGACGCGTGATAAGGTTACAGCTCAATGGCCAATGGTCACCATTACGATTGAGTGCTCAAAATCTCAACCGGAGGGTAATTCCACTGGCGAGTCGACTAGCGATAGAGCGGAAGAAGAAAACGAAGCTGGACCCACCACGACTGTAACTGACGAATCTGAAAAATCTCAACAGCAGCAAATTATTACCAGCGATCTGAAGAGTGATCTCTCTGAAGTTGTTGATTCAACCACGACAAGTGTAAAGAAAGAAGATGAGATCCCAAGTCCAAACTAAGGGAAGGGAACACTTATTTTCTGTAAACATATTATCTTTATCTTAGAGTCCACCGATTGTATATTCCATGACTTAGAAAGTACGCTTACTGTTAAAATGATTTCGTTGTTGTTTGGTTTGAATTATGGATTTACTCGACTACATGTACTTATTAGTATTAGCTTTATATTTTGATATGACGGTGCATTGTCTTTCATATTTACTGTAGTCTAGTCTGATATAATGTTATTTTAGCATAGAAATTGACAATTAAATAAAATTGAAGTGACTCATGCTAATAAAAAATCATATTCACAAAGGTCATATAATCATACTTAATATTAAAATATAAGCGCATATCAGCTAATCACGACAACGGTTCAATATTATTTTATTGTCCTAAATGAAGCTGTTAAGGTTATCTTATTTCAAGTTTTCTTGAGGCTTCATCAGAGGATTGGTTGACGTTAAGACTTTTTCGTAAATTATTTACCCTTTTTTGGCACAACGTTATTGTTTGTAGATAAGATAGTTGTATAGCTAGCTACTGTTATGTGTGCAAAGCTGCGTGACGGAAATAAAAAACAACCGAATACTATTCACGGAATCAACAAACATAGTAGACGCACGGATGGATGCACGGGATGATGAACTTGAGGAGGAAGATCATGTTGATGACGATGATGATGAGGAGGAAGAAAATTAGACGAGGTGGAGAACCAAAATTGCTTATGGGATGAGACTGTTACTTACTTTTTCTGCTGAAAAGTATTCATCTGAAAAAGTCTGGTGTAGATTTTCATATCAGAATAAGTACCTACTAAAGGAATTTATATACTATGTATCTGATATCTGCAAGTATCATCATCGACGCTTTGTTTGCAGAGGATTTCATTATGCAAAATATTCAGTAGTAGTAAACTTTAAAAGGAAAAAGAACACCACGAAAAATCATTTTTCAAACTAGAAGTCTAGAACTAGAGTCGAGTTTTTTTGCCAACAAGAAGCATCGTGAAATATTATAGACAATAGACATATACATAACATCTTTGTGTGCGCAATAAAAAGCTCACTCACAAAATAGAAAAAGTGAAGTGTGCAGACTGCAGACGGTGTGAAGTGAGCATATTATATACATATTCACTAACCCTTCTTCTCTTTCAGAAGCTACTTCTTTTCCCAAAAATAATCATAACGACGACACAATAACAGTACCCTTTCGTAATACCTGAGTAATAAATCCTTTTTTTGCATACCTATTTAATACCTAAATGCCTGGTATAGAATCGTGCAAAAGTTTTTTTTTTGCTTTGTTCTTTAAACTACACACCACCGCTTTACTACATTCTATACAAAGTCCGCATGAACAAATTGAATAATATGATCATGACAAGAAGGTAATGACACGCTTTTACAAAAGCTGATGAAGAAGATGAGCGGTGATGGTGATGTTCTTGTGAACAAGGCAAGTTTACTACAAAATAATAGTGTAGTGTATGCATTTCAGTCACTTTAGGAAAATAATGTTGTAAGATTTTTTTTCTTATTTGGTTTGAAACCCTTCATTCCAACTTCCTACCATATTGCACCATAATATATATTCTTTTAGTTCATCTTTTCTCATTATTACACGGCACATTGAGAATATAATGAGCGCACAGGAAACTGCTACTTATCCATCACATTCCCCTTTCAGCACATCACGTAGTTATTATTATGCAACATTCTTTACTAAAAATTGCTTTTTCACTTTATCATACTTGTACACACTTGTAGTCTGCTGAATTTTCTCCGATTCGGAACATTATGCGATGCATATAGTAGTGTAATACTAATGGTAATATAACAGTGCGGTGATGATGATGATAATGGCTTTTCATGGAGTATTGTTGCTGAGATCATCACAAAAATTTCACTCATTTCATTCATAATAATAGCATATTATTAGCAACAAGGACAAGATAGATATCGCAGAGATGAAAGATAGATAGAAAAGTTGTAAACTCACAACAATTCTTATTGTCTCCCTGAATTTTACAATTTGCATTATGCATAGACATTTTTCAATATTTCCTAAGCCTTATTTGAAAAATCAAAATGTATGGTAGGCATTCAATTTCGTAAAAAGTCAGTGAAAAATGAAACTCATGTTTCTGTGCCTGCGTATAATCATAATTTAAGGTATAAATTTTGTACGCAGCAGTATACTTATTACTATTACAGTGTACCTGAGAAAAATTGTATGTAGGTAATAAATGTGTGTTTGTACGCTTCGTTGACGGTTTTTACATAAACTGATCATAAACGTTAAAACCTTGAAAGCGGCATTCAGTAAGTTTTATTGAGTATTATTGTAGGGTTGCTTACAATATTGAGTGTGCATTCGATAAAATGTCAATTCGTTGTATATCGAGAATTCGTACACAAAGCCATAAAATCCCTCTTTAATAGTATTATTAAAGTGTTAGTGACTACATGTTTGCATATATTTGTAGTGCGTAGCATTGAAATGTCTGAATCAAAGATTGTTCCTTTTTTAAATGTGGAATTAGTGAAATCTCGAATTGAACAAAAGTGTCTTTGTCTCTGCTATAACATTTCAAAGTTTATAGGTTTTCTTTCGTTGTGCAATCCGCTACCAATGCAATGTACCTCATCCCATCTCATCATGATTCATATATCCGCCTCTCTTTCCTGTGCCAATAAGCAATAATAATGGGTTTCGCGATTTCATTGCTGATAAGTGGAAAGTCAAAGGTCATCAAGTCCAACAAGTTTACAATGATATATGTTCAGATTTCTTATATACATTGACATGTCTGTCTTGCTACCCAAAACAAGGTTAGTATTATCAACTCCGTAAATACCTACTTCATTTAATGAGCATAATGGCTGTCTTACGTTAAATTCGTGTTAATTTTAAATATTATACATAAAGTCATGCGTGTACTGTAAAATGACCGTGGTTAACGTCTTGAGGAATCAGATTATTTTTTCAATAGAAAAACAATTTTTTTATTCGCACTTTCATTCATTTGTAGACTCTTATTGCATATTTTTATGTAATATACTTCAGGAATTCTGCATACACATGTATTAATCAGCTATTAATTCATTCATTTCTACATTTCAAGTTGAAGGAATTCATAACTTGATGCTACCCTCCCACTCCCAATATTGTTCGTAAAGGGGAAGAAGACCCGAAGACGCTTAGTCATACGCCTATCTACTTTATGTGCAAGCAATGGCAAGAATAAATAGTAAAATATTTCTCACAAACCATCTTAATCAATGGTATATAAAAGTACATTTTTACTACGTATTTTTTCCGCATAAAGTGACAAAGTGACTACCACAGAGCACACTGACATTTTATAAGAATACATGTAAGAAGTTTTTTCTCATAATCCGTCCAACAGTAAACTCCAGCGGTCCATCACATTGCTGTATTTTTCTGCACTGAGTTATTCGCGGCTTCTTTACATAACAAATTAGTATACTTCAAGTCATATCAGATAGACAGCCGAGTTTCTATTTCTATGCTTTAGTTTACCAGCCTTTTTAGAACAATGCACCTGCTCAATCAAACAACAATAAAAATCCACAATGTTGGTAGTTATTAGAAAAGCGAAATATGTTTACTATTATGCATATTGTGTATGCATTATGCATTCAATACAAAAATGTACATACATAATATGCCCGTCGGTCTGACTAAAAACCGCTAATGCTAATAATACACTCTCTACAATTGTTGCTAAACCTGAAAAGACATTGTAGGCATAATTTAACAACTAACAGCAGTAACAATTGCAACAAAGTCATAGACCGTATGCCGTTGATGTTACCTGTCGAGTTGCTCATGGGGTTTTCTCGCTCTCATCATCATCTTCATCTTCTCTATATTTACCATTATTGCAATTTTGTTACATATATTAATGTGGTGTTGGATTACAAAAAAGCTGAAGCATTATATTGTAGTGGCTCTATCAAAGTTCCTTTTGTTGTTTCATTCTTGTTTTTTTGGGGGATGATAATATAAATGATGGACAGGATGTGACGGTATAATAGCATGCGCAGCTATATTTTTGTTAGTCTTCAGTTGTACTAGTAGCCGTAATAACGTATTTATGATGAGATGAGAATGATGATGGTAGCAGAAAAATAGTACATAGTTGTAGTGGTGGTGGTTTTTGGTGATGATTGAAGCTGAAAAAAGAGGAGAGGAGGAATATGAAATTTGGTTAGCGAAATTGGTGAACCGTCTGAGAAGAGGGTGAGTCAAAAAATAGCAAGGCAAAAGGGAAGGACTATTAAGACAACTGTTTCGTTTTTAAACGAAAAAAAATATAGTGTTACATTTTATTCTGTTGTTGTATAGTGTGCTGCTGTTAGTGTGGTGGTACATCACTTCAACCATTTTCAAGCAACATACCTGAAAAATTTTCAACTTGATATAATGAAGCTAAAAAACACCTCATCAAAAATCGTCTTACCTAAATATATTTGCTCTGCTCACCATTAAAAGTTACGTTGTTCGACAATTTGCAAGAAACAAAACGAAAAGTTTGCTTGTGAGCGTGTTTCGCTTTGGGTTAAGTGAAACTTTTTTTAGAGAGACCAGAAAGTAAAAATGGAATGGGACAACTTTTCCATCACATTTGAGAGGCTCAGCTCAAAAGAAACATTGACTGGTTGTTGTCGCGTAAGCATGAATACGTAAATAATAGCAAAGTCGACAGAAATTTGTCAAAAAAGTTTGTCTCTTGACTTTCGCTTTGAGTGAGTTCTTGTGAAAAGTGCGTGCGGATGGGATGCATCCAAGTGGAAAAAAAGTTTTTCATCTTTTCTTCCTGCTGAGTAAGTAGTAAAAGTACTAAAGATTACAGTATCCTAAAGCGTCGTTGTTGTTAGCAAGCTTCCTTCTTTTATTTTCTTATCACTCCTACGCCCTCATTATACATCTTTAATAGTAGAATAATACAGTCAAGTACGTTTTATAAAGGAAAAAAAAAACATTTTCAAGGAAAGATGAAAATGTCGAGTTTTTCATAATGAAATAAGCCACGTTTATTATTTTAATTAAAATTTAACTTACACCATATTAAAAGTCATTGCACAAAAATACATTTATCAATAGATCACGTTTACATATTGGCAAATTATTGCTGTGTTTTTATTATGTATTTCATTGCATTTTGCCGATTCCCAAATATGATCGCATTAATGCAAGCAAAGAAAAATTGAATATTAACACGAAAACACAATACATTGGAATTTCCACACCTGAAGAAAAAACACACGAGAACAGCAAAGAATACACTGCCGTCGGAAACGAGTAAAAGTTGTGGCAGCTTATTATTTACCTGGCCAAAAGCCTATTACGTGTTATACAAAAAAACACGTCAATGCCCCGAGTTTTGTTCGAGTAGGATGGAATGAAATAATAATGACTGATATGTGTTTTTCATTAGTTTGCCAACGAAAGAAGCATAATATTTGTAACATGTGGGCTTTGAACTGGCTATAACTTTTGTCTCTTTTATCCATGCCATGATAATCCATCTAACTAAGCTTACCTATATGTGCTAGACCATTAAGAACTAAATAGTTGATTCTTGCATGTGGTCATAATTTTGCTGCTACTGGATAAACTTATAGTCTTTTGAAGAAGACACGTTATAACATAAACAACACCATTTATACCATTCCACAACACGCTGATTAATTTAAGCCAAGTGTATATTACCGTTTTGACAAGACGAGGTATGTATTCATACCACAATAATCTCGCATAAAGATAAAATTAGGGTAACCTAAAGAAAACTTAAATGAAAGCCAAACATTGAACATTGCCTGACATGATGATATTTAAATGTAATAGCAACAAAATAAACTCGTCTTGTGGATGATGATAATGACTGAAGGCAATAATCGAAAGGAAGTGCTATAATAATGCTACCTGAGTGTAATGCTCACCAACGTGCTTCACATCGACAGTGGTGGCAACAACGGCAAGGGAATAAGCACTTATTGTTAGTTGCTTTTGTGTGTGGAAGAATGAAAAATGAAATGAATATTATTGCATGCATATTCTTCACATATTATAGTTGGCTATATTTCTACAACGTGTGTTCTCCTCTAAGACCGAGCTTTTTTCCATTTTTCCCTGCCGTGTGAGTAAGCTCATGATGTTCTTCTTATAATGCTGTTATTACTGTTTAGCAACTCGTGTTTCGTTGACGTAACCAGAGTCGAGTCGGATGAAAACAACTTCGTGGAATTTGCGTGTGCCGACGACGATGATGAAGAAAAAATAAAATTTACATTCACGAAAGTCAAAAGTTAAAACCAGGTTTTAGCATTACTTTTGACCATAAAAAAGTACTCCTACTGTCTTATGAGAAAAACATACTGATAAACATTTTTTTTTAAATCACTACTCGTCAAACATTAAGCTGCTAGTGGTGGTCATTTCATGCTAATATTGTTTGCAATAGTGGCTACATTGTTTATAATATTCTTACACTTGGACATTAATTAGACAAGTTTCGTTGTTTGCTTTTCATGCAGTATAGACAAGCAAGCGGCATTTTGGTATCAGTGAAAACCGTGCATGTAATGTGCGCTGGTCATGGTCATCATCATGTAGATTCGGCCAGCATAGCCAAATACGGCAGTTTTACTTAAACATCTTGGGAATAATATCTGGGTTTTTAAAACATGATTGAGTGTTTTCCATAAATTGTCGTATTATGCTATTGCTATCACATATTGGACTAATGGATTTCATTTGTCATGATAATTTTTGAGTAATGGTCTAGGATTTCTTCATCAACTGTTTAAAGTGTGCTTTTTGTAAATCAATAGTCATCCTACTAAATATTCATTCACTATTGCCATCAGCCACTTTGGTATAGAATATGTGGTAACTTACAACTTGTAAGTATGCTGTACGGGTATTTAAGGTCTTATTTCAGTTCAGTAAATAGTAGCAGCTTAGCGTGTGCAGGTGGTGTGAGAGTGTAAAAAGCTGTGTCCGTGTCGTCGAATCGCAAATATTTTGGTTTGGGTCAAACAACGGTTGTAACGGTTGTGTTAATGTAACTTCAGAAAAATTATAATTTATATTAAAGGGTTGTGTGTTCAATAAATGCATAAAAATTGGCCCCGTGAAAATGAATTAAAACATTAAATTAATGTACTAAAATGGTCTATGGGACGGACGTACTCATGAGAAGCCTAGAAACTATATGCATGCCTCACGCATAGCCTAGAAATCGGCGCAATAAAAACAGATCTGAGTATGTAATGGTGTTATTATTATATGATGAGTAACTGCAACTACCTGTTTGTCGCATTTCATTAGTGAGGAGCACAAGACTCGCCACATTGACCGGACCAATTCTATGCATTGGAGCATTTGAGGATTGAATGAAAACGAACAGAAGGAAAAATAGTGCTGACTGTGCAAAATAAAACAAACATGATAAAGTGCGCATTGCAACGTGCCTATCAAAGACTTGTGTGCTGATTAAGTTGTTTTGTTGAGATAATCGGTCGTGCCACAGTGCAGTCGTGCACCATAAACTATTAAGTTTCACCAAAATTTGCATGAACACAAGAATAATTTGATGGTATAAAAGAAATCAATCTCAAAATTTTGACAACCAATTTAATATACTCATTTGATCTGAGAAGCATTCAAAATGTCGCTTGACAAGTATCCTACAAAAGACTCGATTGAACTGACCACCAGCCAGCCTTCTAATCACAGCATTCCCTCTAAACCCAGAAGGGGCCTTTTTCCGCGAAAAAGTTTCAAAGATTTTGAAGAGGAAACGATTCATTATATTCATGAAATTGCCCAAAATGGAAACACGGAAGAGCTGGAGAATGTACTCAAAACCGGGATTAATCCAAATATTACAGATCATCTTGGAAAAACACCACTTCATTATGTAGTTTCGATAGGTAAAGTATTTACTTACTTCGCAATTTGTTGCAAATTGCAACATTGATTGTATATATAGCTGACAAGTAGAGCCAAAGACAACAATTAAATGGGTTCCTGATTATAAATGCTTACAGAATGCTCCTGCATCACTTGCGTAAATGATGCCGAAGCTTGTACGAGACTTCTAGTAGCTACTCACGGAATTGATGTGAATGCACAAGATGACATGGGGAATACCCCGTTGCACGTTGCAATAGATCATCAACTTTCCAGATGTGTTGAAATTCTCATTTCGGCTGGTGCTGATGTATGCCTCAGGTTAGCATACATGAAATACATATTTGCTTTCGATAACAAAAAATTTCATATACCATCCGTCAGACACTGGCGAAGAACCTGTAGGTATGTTAGCCAAGCGTTTGCCGGACACGATGGCATACCTCTTAAACGAATGTGTCTTTGTTGACCAATATGAACCAACAAATGACAAGTGTGTTCTGAAAGTAGATTTTAGGTAGGAAAAAATACGATTATTTACATATGCAAAGAAATACAGACAAGGTGAATGAATGATGTGAAAATGAGATAATAAATTAGCAAACATTGTTTTTCCACGATACAGTCCAATAGTAGGTTATCCAGAGTTTAGAGCAACAGATGGAAAGGCTAGTTCACTTGGCTCATCATCTCAAGATGGTCTTTTTATGAGTTGGCAACGTGAAATGAGATTACTCACTTCTCTTCTCCAAAATCCCATCACTGCTTGGGGAGGAAAAATTCTGACTCATCCTGTCGTTCAAATTTTTATGGAACAGAAGTGGAAACGAGTTAGAAAGTACTTTTGGTGCTCTTTTATATTTTATGTAAGCTCTTTATAGTTATTCAATAATCATTGTATTACATGCGAAATAGTGGTGTTTGAAAAACAATGTCTCATTTCAGATTTTCTATGTGATCTTATACACAAGTTACATTTTAAACGTGTATTTGGTCAAATGCCCGTGTCAACTATTCAACAGAAGAATGCTACCAGGAGGAAATCAAACTGCAAATCAAAGTGAGAAATGAAATGATCATAGTTTTCTCACAATATTTCATACGATTGGATTATCAATGCTTTACCTTTATTTTCATGCAATGGTACTCTTTCAGCCGGAGGGGGCAGTGTCGACAGAACGTCTGCAAGTGCAGCTAAATGTGAAGTGGCAACTGGGCTAAACTCGGAAGTTGCCTTCATTCTTGTTTCAACGGCATTGCTTGCAGTGATCGAGCTTTGCAAACTAGTAATCACTCCAAAATTTTATATCCGAAGCTGGATAAATTTGGGAACTTGGATTTTCATTGGATTAGTTTTGCTGACTACCGTTCCAAATCTGGCCAAGCAAACCTCCATTGGAGCATATCAGTATCAAGCGGCAGCTGTAAGACAATTGAAAGTTGCAGAATGTACAGAATTTGTTGTTGCATGAAAATGGGGATAACATGTTCATTACCCTTAAAATTTCATAGCTTACTGTATTCCTGGCATGGACATTTATCCTGCAACAAATTGGGCGATTTCCATCCTTGGGAAAGTATATTGAAATGTTTGGAGCGGTAAGTCTTTATCAATATGACAGTTAAGTTAATGTACATATAGTATGCTGCATTGTTGTACTTGTATGTCCCCTATCGTGACAGGTTCTTAAAAGTTTTGGATTTTTCCTCCTGACGTTTGTTTCCTTGTTCATAGCGTTTGCACTCTCATTTTCCATCCTCTTTCCAACGGTAAGAGCTTATCAGAATGTCCATAAAAAATCATCAAATGAGCATTAATGCTATCATGTTATCATGTAAATGCTCAACAAATCTCATATTTAACGCATTTCAGAGCTCTGCATTTTCCTTCTTTTGCTACTCAATTCTCAAAGTGTTTGTTATGATGGTCGGAGAAATTGATTATCAAAACATGTTCTACGGCGAAGATACGAATGATGTGATGGGTCCTCTGCTTGGCCATTTGCTTTATGCAGTGTTTGTCTTTGTCGTTAGTATTGTACTAATGAATTTAGTTATTGGTCTGACAGTTAAAGATATTCAGGTAAAATACAGCACGAATTAAAATTATTGTTTTTAAACCTTGCAGTTACAGATCATTTGAATGTGTTTGCACTTTGTAATGTTTGTAGGAACTGCAAGACCAAGGTGAACTACGTAGAACAGCCAGGCTAATACTGGAAATTTATCATTTGGAATCTTTCATTTTCTCATCTCGTGTTCCTCGATCAATGGGAGATTATCTCAAGGCATCAATTTCCGTGCTGTATCCAACCAAGCACGGACGTGAAGGGTAACTTAACATAAACATGTTTGTTTTACAACTTTTGAATGCATTCGCTAATCATCATGTTATGCATTTTGCTTATAGATTGACATTTGCATTTCTCCCCAACTCGAGGAAAGATCAAACCGTTCCCGAATACTTGAAGCAAGCAGCTTTAATCTTGGCAACCATATCATTTGATAAATTTCGTTCTCAACGTTGTTCTAAACTGTTCACCATGGCTCATGTGGATGGCGTGGGTGCAATTGGTGATGGTCCGCGAGACAGTGGTGGCCTTGTTGTTGGCATTGATCATCATGCGCAACCTTCATATTACTCATCCACATCAAGCTCCCCATCATCATTTAAATCCTCATCATTGGAAGCACATAGTTTAGATGTGCCAGGTATTGGCGGAGGCTTGGGAGCAAGGAAAAATTCATCAGTGATGACAGCTCCCCCTTGGACATCGTCTAGTAGTCAGCGATAGCGAAGAATTGTAAAAGAAA
>JAHZMZ010003617.1:0-12633 GCA_027743805.1 Lepidocyrtoides sp. E14 | reverse complement strand
GCAAAGGTACAGAACCTAATAGCTAATGTTCGTCAATCAATAAATAGAAAAAGTGAACCTGTGATGAATGAAAGGAAATCGGGCGACCTTACCTTCATGTCCTATCGCGGTAAGAAAAATCTTTCATCGTTGGAAAATTTTTCATGCATATATGCAATGCAATGGTAGTGTTGAATGGTGATGGTGAATAAATTCTTTAGGTAGCTGCCCAATAGAGATACCTGTAAATCCGCGATATTTTGAGAGTATCGATCAGAAAGGAAAGGCAGCAGAGATTCAAAAATTGCATCATAAACTTAATGAACCAAGTTTAATCACTCAGGACATTTCAGTTCAATTAATGAATTTAGAAATGAACGAAAATGGAACGAAGTCGAATAAAATTGCGGTAGTGGAAAACATGCCCGAGTTCCTACAAGATAGCTCGACAACACTAGACTACTTCACAAAGCTTGCTCAGAGGCTGCATGTTCCATCAGATTTAAAAGTTATTCATAACGGGAAAATTGTCAAAAAAGGAAGAAGGGGTAAAGTGAAAAACATGGTTAAATTAGAATTCCAATCAGAGGACACAAGAAATAACTTTATCAAGGCCTTCAAAGAGTTTATCCTGAACCCAGAATGCAGTGATGAATTGTACAATAATGCTAAACAACTTAACATAACAACTCCACAAATAAAAGGTGTGCACTCCAAGGGACTATTCAAAAGTCGACCAAAGAAACGCAAAGAAGTTGAACCACCATGTGCAGCCAACATTGCTACAAAAAATGCGGCATTTTGTCAGCCCGAGTTGGAACCGTCACGAAAGCACTGGTATCAACAGAGATTCAGCTTGAAGGCCTGGAGAAAGAAAAAGAGACTAAATTCCCAAGCCAGTTGTTGATAATCAAGGAATCAAGGAGGTTGGAGGATTGGCTCCACGCAGGCAGACATCTCCGCAATCATTTCATTTTACAGTGGCGATCGCCATTTAATGTTATCATATTTGTAACAGTACAATAATTGTTGACTTCAGTGACCATTAAGAACCAATCAAATTATGTACATACCTAGATACATATAGGCAATACAGTAACTGGAATTTCAGCTAGCAATGCAACTGCAAGACTTGCTACAAGCTTAAAAAAGTTGAAGAATCTGAAAAATAGCTTATTATGTTGCGTCGGTCGTCGCTGCTCTTGCTGGTGCATGACGGTTGTGTGGAGACTCGTAGATATTGCTTGTCGTGCCATCTTTCAAAAAAGCTTTACAAGCAAGGACGACTGATGTTGGTGATGATGAGCAAGTAGGCACGTACGATTTACGTACACACACACTACATTGTACATTGTACATTTATGTACATTATGCATTATCTTACGTGAGGTTTTGCTGAAAAAATGAACAGCTGAATGTTATTCCACTATAATAAAATAAATTGACTCGAACATAATATTAAATGGTTTATTTCTTTATCCGATACATTAAACTTTAATTAATGAGAATTGATAATACTCCCGTCAAAGAACACAAGCGTAAGGAGAATCAATAGGATATAAACTTGTAACAAAAGACTGTGTCACACCGCCTACACGAAACGTAATTTAGTGTAGTTTCTTGGAGTGAAGGAATAAAAATTAAATGTATTTTTTTTTTGTATTTAGCAACCACCAATGATCAATATTGATTAAAAAATATTGAGATCTTCCCTACCATTTTTGATGACAAATAAGTTGTAATATTTGTTCTCAGTTCTCACACAACTCATAAATGTTCAGTTTTTTTGTAGCGGGGAGTGATGCTGGTTGAACACTGGAAAATTTCCTGCATAAAATATACACTTACTAAAGACATCACTTACGATTACAATCACTCAAGTGTGGATGTGGATTGTGGATAAGCTTGCAAGCACCGATTTTCTTTCAAATTATTTTCGGTGTGTGCTTGGCAAAGAGTGTTAAAAGCAAACGCGCATTGGTATTGATATTGATTGGCAATGCGCAATGGTCTTTTAATCAAAAGGGTGAAAACTGAAATTGTGGTTGGCATATATAGAATCGTCACGATGGACTACGATTTGTGGATCGCTCTTCAGCGGCTGGATTAATAAAGACTCATCTTATTGGTGTTATAACTGTAATTTGTAGCCGTTCTATACCACACTGAAAACAAGACTGATTGATTAGGAGAAACACCAACGCGCGCAGTTTTTACACAAAACGTTGCATTAAAAAATTGGATAAATGAGGATGGCGACTGCTGTTCTGAGCAACGAAGGGTCTGAAACCTTAGATGGTGGCACGGAACGATTTGATAAACCGAGTAGCTCAACCGGTTCCGGAGGTGGAAGTCGTAGTAGTAGTGATCTTGACAGTATGAAGGACGTTGAAATGTACGTAAAATTTTTCACCCTGAAAAGTGTGCAAGTCATTATTCAGAGTCGGCTGGGAAAGAAAATTAAGGCAGATAGTAAACCATGTTCTACAGGGAAAGATTGGGTGAGCAAATTTCAAATTTGGATAATAAGCCTTTGTGAAATGTACTGGATTGTTTTTCATTAAATATTTATCCATTATCTGATATTTCAGTTTAACATACAAATTGAGGATAATGTCGAAATTTTGGAAGCGACAAAGGATATTCTCAAAAGCCAATCCAGCGAAATCCCTATCGTAATCGAAATAAGTTTGCAGTCGATGACAGAACCCAACGCAAAACTTACGCTGGAATTGTGGTCCATTCTTTATGACAAGGGGTCTGCTTCCAGTCCAGATAATTCGCCGCCTGCTGCCTACAGTTTATATAATAGATTGGGTGTACTGTTGAAAAGTTTGCTGTGTGTTACAAGAAGTTTGCCAGCGTATAAGCTGAGTAGAAAATTAAGCTTAAGCGATGAAGATGATTATAAATTGCACTACAACGTGTTTTCTGCGATATCACTCTTCAGTGTAGAACCAGTTGGATTTTCCAAACTAAAGGGCAAGGAATTACTTCACGGAGCTTTGTCTCCGCTAAGGGATGCCGGTGAAAGTGGAATGCTCCACGAATACATAGACTATGGAAATGTTCTAGGGGAAGGATATAAATTCAATCAATTGGGACAGGTTTGTGAATTAATTTATTGAAATAAATGTAGCCATCATCATATAATGCACGTAGCTCTTGTTGAACGACTGACTGTGTTTAGATTGTCACTCCGTATGGGATGCTAACATTGGAACTAGCATATCGAACTAAAATGGAACTCTCCTCAAACTTTAGTCAAGGTTGTTCACATTTCATTGTTGGAACGCCCACAGCCTCCCATATTAATAATCTGATGATCAAATCCGATCATTATGCCATAGAGAATGCTCTTCAGGATAGGTATTATTTCTATAATAATGTAGATATGTAATAGCCCTTACCTTTTTACGCATTAAAATATATCGATTGGAAATTTTGTTTTCAAATTTGATTGTGTAGTCCTGGACAGCAAGGAATTGTAAGGCAAAGAAATAGAAGCACTCCAGTCACATTTGGTGGCATCGGCAGAGAAAATATCAGACCCCTCGTACCTGGTAGCCCCAAATATGTAGGTAGCCCTTCTTCGTCTCCTGTAACGACAACTAAGAGGAATTTGGCTGCAGCATTTGTTGACGATGCAACCTTGTTCATTCCTAATAACGAAGAAGCAGATTTTGATGACACACCTTTGGGCAACCTCCTAAAAAAGTCAATGCTTTTACAAAAAGGTCAACAGCAGCAAGAGGATGAAAGTGCAAAAAACATTGCACAAGATGAAGCTGAGAACTGCAAGACTCAAACCAATGAAGAGACTGTCATTCTTAATACAGAACAAGATGAATCCACCAACGGCTTTGAGGTCATAGATATGGTAATTGAAAATATTTTTTTTTAGATTTACAAACTGAATTTAGAACAAAGAATATACATATTAGTAATGTAGGTGTACACGCTTAGAATATGTATGTCCTGCGAACGTAATTTGTATGTACTTTTATTTACAGAGTGCGTTGCCACTGGCTGCAGGCTCAGGTTCCGGCACACATGAGGATTTAATGACATTTTTTCAGCACTGTCATCAAACCCCCGAGTCCTTGAAAAGTGTATCTCACCCGCCATCTAATGATGACAGTATAAACATCATTACTGACAACGATTTGAAATCATTTGAATCAGAAATGGTCATTTTTGACGATTTTGTCAAAAAGCTCATATTGGCAGATCAATCTACGGGAGAGTAGCCGTATTTAAATCATTTTATTTACTCTCCTTGATTACTAAACATTTTCACGCTATTGGCATAATGAATTTTAGCATAATATATTTCTATTGTACATTTAGATGTATGTATGTATATTAATGTATAATATGTGATGTTTTACTACTCTTAAGCGCAAAATTACTTTATTTATATTGAAGCATAAACTGAGCTGAAGCTGAAATACACAATTCGCAATATTTTTATTTACACTAAAAGGTTTTGTTGTTTCTTATTTTGTCACTCTCGTCGCTTATTATATTGGACTCATCTAAATTGGTTTAAGTAACATGTAACTGTAGATTTACTAATTTTATTGTTTTTTGTTATCACATCATCTCTCTGGACGGGGCAGAATCACACAATTGGTAAGCCTGGCTTGATTCATCTAATCTGATTTCTGCATGAGTATTCAATGGTAGCGGTATATTCACTCTACCATGTCCAATTCCTGCTACACGAAAGACGGGAATCAAGCTGTCTGCTGCAAATCTTTGTTGTACAAGTTGTATCAACTGTTGACTATCTGGATCTGTAAAATCTCCAAAAATTATGGCCCGGACGCCATCAAATATAGCAGCTTGCTTCAAATGTTCCAAGCTACGTTCCACTGAATATGCTGCCACGCTTATATCTTCTAGAAACAAAATTTTATCTGTGCATTGAAGTTCCCATAATGTACCAATGCTTGCCTCGACGAGTGTCAGATTTCCTCCCACTAAAGGAACATTTATTGGATTTTGTAACGGTTCCCCTTTATCCAATCTCGTAAGAACAGGGTAGCAAATGCTGGACACACGATTGAATACCAGGCTGACCAAAGTGACAACGCTTTCAGAAGATTGATCGTAAGAGCCGTTGACGATTGCTTCCAGCATTGCACCGTGTACAGTCTGCCAATTGTATTTTTTTTGCAAATAAATGTGCAATACTGTAATATCACTGTAGCCAATGAACAGTTTTTGAGTTGGTGGTGGTGACGTCGGGCCAGGGAGACGCTCTTCGAGGAAATTAATAAGTTTGTTACTTCCTGCCCCACCCCTAATGCACCAAATCACTTTGCAATCGTCATTTAATATTGCAGAAATAAGATCATTAGCCCGAAACTCGTCAAAATTGGAGTAAAATGGCTCGTCCGAATTGTAAATATTGTCACTAATCTGTGCCACCAAGCCTAACGATTCCACGTATCTCTGAATAAGTTGTAAATTTTGTACTGTGCCTTTCCCTGCCGGAGCTACTACCCGCACAAGGTCGCCCGGGTTAACTCTAAGATTGTTCATTTCCAGTTTTTCCAAAAATGTCTCCAAAACTTTTTGCGTTCTGTATCTGTATGCTTGTTTTGATTTTTAATTTGAATCTGCATTTTATTGTTCTGTGGATGGCTTTATATATCCCTCTTTTTTAGTACAACAACATGCACAAATTGCATTGACGATAAATATACGTTCCAATAAATAGCATAGGTACATTATATTTGTAGCTCATCTAGTAGTTGGGGTACAATCTACGACTATAATCCCTGGACAAACAAAGCGAATCATTTGTGTTCATGATCATAATTAGTGCTGTGCTGTATTCGCATTTGGAATTTGGATGACTGTTTTGATATTTGAAAAGTAGAATTATTATTGGGGGCACTAGCAAAAAAATAACACATTAGATATGATGAAACGCAGAATCGGTTCAACAACGGCTTCAACTACTACGCATGCCACGCATAAATTGACAGATATAAATTGACGTTATGCTGATAGTAGTTTATGATGGCAAGTTTTAGTCCAGCATAATATTTTCCTTTACTTAAACCCATGACATGCTGGTATCAGTATCTATTTTTGTGACCCAGAAATTTCAAGTAATTACGTACCCACCACCACCGCTACAAGCAGTAATGAGTTTACACCACCAAGATATACAATATCTGGGGGGGTTACACATTGCGTACTAGTACAACATGAAAACTGGCTGAACTGATTTTCTCATCTCTTTCTGTCACTAGCACAAAAAAGTATTGTAAAGTATTTCATTAAATTCACAAGCTGAGCAAAGTTATCTGAAATACACCATTCAGTTTTGTAGGATCTAAGTTTTCTAGAGTTGTGTTTGCGCAATGCAGTTCTAATATATAGTAAAGTCTTATTTATGGATGACTTTATTCGGTTGCATCAAATCAAAACAGTAGAGAATGTTAAAAGGTCATTTTATAGACATGTAAACCTACAAATACAAAATTATATAAACTATGGTTATATGCTATGATACAGAGACGGTGCGGTTGTATAATGAGAGTTTTTTCAACTGCGTTGCTTTCAATCAATCACTACTAGTCTTTAAGCAGAAGCTGAAGGTTTGTAAATTGTAAATATGGGACTTAAAAGAGCATGGTACAGGTGTGGATGAATATTTATAGCTTGTTCTATCACAAATTACAACTATAGATGTATTGATATTTCACCTTTACACTATTTTAGCAGATATTATGTATGCAATGCACCTATACTCTTTTCTTTCCTTTGCTGCATACTGCAATACATAAAACAGTGTCCAGCCAGACGGAAGTGTAAAATCTGTGCGAATGAAAGGATAGAACATTTTTGTTTGAATTTTTTATATTTTTAAGCTTATTTACTAGATTTGGTTAATGTCCCTTAGTCCGTCTACATTTCTTTCAAGTGGGCATATTGACTATTTTTACAATAAAACTTGTAAATTCTAAAGCTCATTTTAATCTTATTGAGCAAATGTACAATTTTAAAATTTTTATTTTATTACAGTTAAACTACTATACAAATTTGTCAAAGCGTCTCATGATTTCCCAATTATAACAAGTTACCACATCTCAAGTATATATACATCAAGATGATATTACTATATTTCATATACTTTCTGTTATTTAATACAAGTGGTTGGTTCAATGTGAGTACATTTAATCAGTCATTTTTACCCGAAGAAATTTAAACAAGGATCTGGAATCTCGATTGACCGATATATCATCTGAAGTCAAAATAAACTGGAACTGGATGAATTATGGAGCGTTGACATTTCCAAAATTGCAAAACTGAATCAGCAAGATATTACATCAAAAACATTTGGATGTCAAATATTTATTTTATAATTGATGTCCCCTCAACAGCCAGTTGTTAAATATTATGTGCTGAAAATAGTAAAAATAAGTACTTGGGTTGGTATTTGGTATTAGCTGTCAGCAGTAAAAAAAAGTGTTAACATTGGCATATTTTTTTGAGAGTGATGAATCGTGGTCACACTGTTTTCAAATGTTCTCTGTACAAATAACCAACTGACAATGCAACATGATCAAAAGTAGATTTCTACATTGACTCATATTGAAAATTTCCATTAAATACCTTTACTCACTACAGCATAACGGATCTCATTTGACAGATCAAAAAAAGCGTTTTAATTCAAAGCATGTGTGATACACGTGAAGTTGTGATGATTGAGCATGTGCAGGCCGTAGGCTGAGGAGGCTGAAAGGCATACTTTGCAGTTTACAAACAAAGTTATGGTGTGCAAAGATATTTTGGCTGGTATATTAACTAGGGCATGCAGGATGAGGAGAATCAAGGAAGTCGAAATCCGGCAAAAAGTTGTATGTTGAGACCCGTAACCGCAAAGAATTCATTCTATTTTCTCGTCGAGTTATGTACTCGGTATTTGAACTCCACTCTTTATAGTATATCTACTATCCTGACCTAGGTGCTGCGATTGACTAGCACTTGCAAAGTCAAAGAGACATGCTTTCCACCAATAGGCAACAATATACCTATATTCGAGTTACGTGACAGAACAGAGTAAGCACAATGTTGCACTTTATAGGATTGTATTCACGTTTCACATGCTACAAGCGTGTTTCCTTCGTTCAGCATAATAATATATGCAGATTTTGCATTACAGAATTTTATCTTTTAAAACAGTGGCGTGATCAAGCCGGTAGTATGTCGTATGTCATATCAACACTTAACTGATTTGTGTATGATTACTTTTTTGGTAATCACTCAGACCTTTGTAGTGGTCGAACGATACAAAATTATTCATAATTCAAGTACACCTTAGGAGTTGGTAAAATTCACAACTCGTTTAACATGATACAAATAAAATGCATTGCAACGACAAGAAAACCTGACCTGCAGGGTAAACAGTAAAGGTACATGCTATGCAGTAACTATTGCATCACTTTCATCAAACAAATGAAATCTTTAAATTTAATTGACAGTTACAAATTTCAAGATCACTTATCGGTTAAAAGTGGAACCCTTAATTTACTAGTATCAAGTATGCTTGTGACAAGATTATGCAACGCTTCCTAATTATCGTAGTCTAGATTGCTTTAAATTGAAGCGTGCAAAAGAAAAAGCTTCAGCAGTTTCAGAGTGTCCTTGGTTTGTAAATGCGTTAGCATAATTATTGTATCGTTTCAATGTAGACCATTTTTCTACGTAACATTGCAGCTAACCTTTAAAAAAGCAGTAATGAACTTTCAGGAGAGGAATAAAATGATCCTTTGCCCATTGTCATAAGTTAAGTTAGTCAAGTATAATAAAATGAAAGGTGAAGGTTCTCTTATGGCTAGCGTGTGTTGTATTTTTGCATTTAATTCCACATACATTTCATAAGCACGTAAAAAATCCTTCCTAAAATTGCTCTCAAATGACGCACAATAATGTGAATTTTTGAAAAGTAAAATTACATGAAAAGCCTAATTTTAGTTCATGCCATTTTCTAGACAGCCCAGTTTCCGGAGGTAAAACAGCTAAATTCATATTAACATAATATTAAAATCATTCAACCACTTTAAAATTGACTATGAATGCTTGAAGTGACGCAGACGAAAGTGATACTTTATTGAATCAAGTCGATTTAATGCTGGATTTCCAGATTGAAATTGTAGCTGTTAAGTCATAATAAAAACACACACGTCTACGTCTAGAATTTTGAATTTATAGACTAGGTATATATGGATAAACACAAGGACCAGAATGCTGAGCCGCCACTGACAATGTGCAACAAATCACTTGTTTTGTATGCATTCCCAAACAAAAAACCAACAAATTGAGCACATGAACATCACGCTGTAATCTTATGCTTTCATTCGCCCATACCGACACAGTCAGTAGCAGATTTACCAGTTTAGCATGTTCATTTACTTAATAAGGTAGCGCATACTGTGAGTCATTATAAAATTCTCCGCTTCATGAAATCACATAATTTTTTATATCAGGTAAAGATGATAGTACTATATATATAGTGCCACTTACAAGTTTGCATTGCATGCTGAGAAAAAGAACATGCCATCCTATAAACGCTGCTATTTACAGCATAGTAATATGCCATCGTGAGTGATCAGCGCACAGACATGTGGTCAAATAGCCTCTCAGTGTTTATACAAATTTGCAAAAAATCATATAGAAGGCTCATGAATTTACTTTTGCATTCCCTCAGAGAGCATACTCAAGTGCTTGTTGTAACGATTTCATTCTGTATCTGTCAAATATCCTAGCTTTCAATTATTGGCACGTATGTTGCATATATACTGAAGTAGGCATACCACCAGTTTGCACGTCAGTTTCCGTACAAAAGCGGTCTGCTCTTTGCAAGGAAGCCCGCTATTGTTCCTTGGCTGTGGAATTGGACAGGTGAAAGAGAAAGAGGGAGAGAGAGAGGAAGTTTTCATCAGAAAATATCGAGATTGATATTTCGGGAATCCGTTGTATCTAGTTGATTTAAAAAAGTGATTTAGAGTGAGGCAGAAATTACATCAGTTAAAAGTTCGTCTGCATTTGCTGAAAAAAGGTTTTGCCAAAATTTTGGATACCTGACAGCTCAAATTTAAAGGTAACTAATATTAAAGAAAGATTTTTATTGTGATGTTCTGAATAATATTGAAAGTTTGTTCGATTAAATCCATTCATTAAATTTGTCTCATATTTTCGTTCTACTGGCACTGCTTTTGTGAGATCAGAAAGTATATATGACGAGTGGTTTGTGAGAAAGCTGAAATTGGCAGTTTTACTATCATGGACGCGTGAATTATATAAAAATCAAATTTTCTTTGAGGTGGAAAAATAGATCATAGGTCTTGCAAAGCAAAATAACCCAGTTCTGTTTCCGTAAACAGTTAAAACCAGCTTTGTTTTTATTTACTTACGATTTCTCGTTTACGTAAAGTGCTCTCTATCTATCTATCTATCTCATTCTATGTTCCCATTTTTATCATCCAACCATAACCTATGAATTTTCTGCAAAAAAATCACTCATATATCACAGTATGTCTATACGGATGCATATGAATACCTATATATAGCAAAACTGATCTTCCGTTGTCCTCTAATTCTCTTTGCTGGAAGGAAAATGACAGCAAGCAAGCCACGCTGTGTGACAGCAAGTGTTCATGAGCTGAGCTCGTGATTCTGGCACTAGGAGATGAGCTTATGTTTAAGTTTAGCTGTGTAGGCAGTAGGGATCTGAACCGTGTAACTGGTTTTTGAATTCGCATTGAGATCGAGGTTACTTTTTGTATTGCTAAAGCGCTATATTAGTAAGAAAGCAGAGTTTCGCGTCACGTCATCTCAGATCCAAGCCAATCCGAAGGCTCTGTTTCATGTACCACCACCACGACCTCTGCAACTCCTTTTTGCATGCATTGCAATTAGATTAGGTACGTGTTTGAGGCGAGGCAAGAGTAACTCTTTGTTGTTACATGCAGCAATAGTGCATTGTCCACACAATTGTAGGTATATATTACGAAAATCTATAGTGAGGGTGAAATGGAGGTGGTTGAGGTATAATTTTAGGTAAATCTCAATGAAGGAACGCTCACACGTTTGTGCATCATAACATTTCGTACCTAAAGTATCATTAGGTAGCTGAGCGCTCACAATAAAGGCCTGCAGATTGTTGGATTTCCACTTTCGTCAACCAATTGCAGTGCTTCTTATGAATATCGTACGATCAACTTATGATGTTTTTCTGTTATTATAATATCGTACGATTCACTCTGAGGATGATGACTTTACTGTAAGTGCCACATTTGTGGAAAAGGGAAACCGCTGAGGCTACACCTTACCGCGCATTAACTTATAATTTTATAAAAAATATGTAGGTTGCTGACACAAAGGACTCTAATTAGACTATCAATTCATTTTAAATTGCTTGCACCTGTAGCTCTAACAATCTATCGTAATTGTGCAAGCACATTTTTATTGAGCAATCGGAAATGATAAGAACAAAAATGTTGCTCAATGAAACATATTCATTTTCCACATTTTCGTGTAGAAGGAACTTAAAATCTTAGCTGAATTCTAAATTTTAAATTCTGCCGACTGAAAAAAAAACTAAATCGGTTTCACATTAAGTACTTTTACCACACTTATAACAAATTATGAGCCTTTTGAAAATCACACGTTTTGGACATTGGAAATTCCAAAAAATTCATGCAAATAAATGATATTATGCTATTTTTACTTTCGTTCTTTCCTTATACTTAACTTTGAATGTCAGCTCAAAAACCGAGCGAAAAAAAACGTGTTGCGCTATAGGGAGAGCACAGTGATTCTCCATCACTAAATTGTTCACGCTATGTACGCTAAAACCCTACACAGAGTGTTACGTGACGCTCATTGCGCCTCATTTTATTTCATAGCACACTAAGCAAGTAGCCATCCATATCTTTCGTGTCAGAGAATTCCATTTTATACCTCTTTGTTTATAGCACATGGTGCATATCTAGTTGTACTTGTCTTGAAGTAAATAATTGTTTGGGCCAAAATGTCTACGGTTTTGAAGTACACATTCGTGCAACAAATTTGCAAACTGAAAAGTGAACCTCATGTCACAGTCCAAAAAGTATGATTAGCCTTGGAAAGTATTTTGTATTTTTGCATGCCGTTTTCTGCGATTGTCAAGGCCTTTCGCGTATCATAAAAGAAGTAGAATAATGATTCAAATTATAAACAATATGATCCATCAATAATCTTTGCTTTATGCTTTCCAAGTAATAATAATAATGTGAATGGGAACTACTGCTACTGGGCCCGTGATTAGGTCTAGTTTACCTTGAGAGATATGCATAAATCATCTATAACTGCGGCAGCGTTCTGTTGCGTGTTTAGTGGAAAACTTTCCGAACACATTTAGATTTACAAAATTGGAATTTACCGCATCATCAGAAGAGTTCCTTTATAAAATTGATACCGAAATTAATTCAAATTTTTTTTTTCTTCCAGAGAGTTGGCCAACATATCATCATCATCATCAGCAACATGTCACGAAATATACTATCCATGTTTTTGGCGCCTGCAGCCAAAGCGCTATTAAAACCCGCTACACGAAATGGTGGAATGATCAACTTTCAGATAGCAAGCAAT
>JAHZMZ010003616.1:0-18488 GCA_027743805.1 Lepidocyrtoides sp. E14 | reverse complement strand
ATATGTATGTGTCTAGACTTTTGAACATCATGTTATGCATCAATGCCATGCTTAAAACATGAAGAAGCAACACCGGTAACGTTATCAGAAAGTAGCAGTAGAATCCGAAACACTTAAATTTCTTGATTTGTCGGTTCTTTTTCGTATTTATATACTACTAAAATATATGGAGAGATTTCATCATGAGCTGATGCCGTACCAATCTACTTCACTAGGAAGAGTAGTCTGGCTGTATCTAATTCTTATAAAAAATCAGTTTATTTTACAAAACTTGTCAAATTTCCAAAGGACTATTTCAGTACTATTTGTCTGGTAGTAATATTACAAAGAAGGGATTGCATGTTGGAGCACAACAAAGCTCTTGAAGTCACTTGCACACTTTTTTCAAACCCGACCCAGACCAGAAGGGAAGTAATTGAAGAAACTTAATGAAGAAATCGTAAACGTTTAAGTAAGGAGAAGAGACAGCTTAACAGACAGTCTAAAACTGTAACAAAAAGGAAAGATTTTCAGAACTCTTTATAAATTTACATCACATATTATAAATCTCTTTGAAGAAAGCTTTTTATATTGCTGAATATTATTACTGTGCATTGACTCATGATAAAGCTTTCACAGCTCCGCCTCTATGGTATAAGTGCTTTATTTTTTATAGAAAAGTACCTAAGCATACCATCTTCACACACCACAAATAGTGTAGTGGCAGATGAAGCGGAAGCTCAACGGTTCTTAACTTTCTAACAGTGTGGGACTTTCAAAAATCATTTCCAAGTAAGCATATATAGCATTCTAAAGGAAAGAGGAAGCTAGGAAAAAACTTATTTTCTCTTTCGCCATCCGAACCGAATATCAGTCAGTCAAAAGCGGCAACATTATTGAACAGGATAAAGTTCTGCGTGCAGCGTTGAAATGAGAATCTGTCAAAATGTTATGGGTGTTGTACATGAAAGCATCAATAAAACCGTACCACAAAAAAAAAAAAAAAAAAGAAAAAAAAGAAAGATATTTTTCCCAAAAGAAGTGTAGGTTGTATAGTTAGTACTACCAGCATAAATGAACTATGCACAAACGTAAACTGACACATAGCGCACACACAAAAATGTACATTTCTAAACCGAAGTAATGAATTAGTAGGTTTCGCTGTAGAATAATAGTAGATATATAAGAAAGAAAACGAGATGATCGTTTTTTTACGAAACGAAAGCTCGAAGATGAAATCCATTAGTATCCATTGTAGAAACTGGAAGAAAGCTAGCGGATGTGTGTATACGTGACTTCACACTTTACTTTATTTGCACATTTTCCAATTTCCACTATTGTACATACATACTAATATGAATGTAATGTGCACAGGTGTCACAAGTAAAAGGAAATGTATGTCTGGAGAACAGAAGGAAAGGGGGTGTCAATCTGCCCGTACGAAACATAATATTTGTACAGGCATAATATGTTGGTTGGTACTGGATTTCATGTAGAGATGCGTGATTTGAAGGGTAGCTCTGTATGAACTCGTACTAAAAGTAACATGGGAAGGACTACTATATTTAGTACTCAAACTCCAGGGCTTGTCGCATATGGGCCAAAATATGCATGAGCTTGAAAATAAAAGGAAAAACAAATTATTAGTTTTTCTACATATGACACCGGCGACGAAATGAAAAGCTCGTATTACCTGTTCCTCGTGCAGTGACTTTGGCAGAGTTCCCTCCCAACTTCTTTGTTTCCACGCTATTTAAATATTTGCGCTATTATGTAGTTGTGAATTCGACATCTCATAATTCTCCAGTGTCATATTCTCAATAATACGGTGACGGTAATACGGAATAGCACAAGTGTGGTTAAAGGCAATTTGTAATAAAATTCCAAGGGATAAATTTGGACTTATGGAATGAGATTGCAGTGTTTTCAAATAACACGTTCAGCGATTTAAACACTCTCTTTCCTCTCCACCATATCACGATTTGTATATCACACACACAGCAATACTTGACAGCAAATTGATATTTTTCTCTTTTCAAACAATTTTCCATCAGTGTGCGAAGGGATTTTGATGAAAACATACAAACTGTATTGTGAAGCAATAGCACGTATTGAAATTGAAGAAGCATTAAGATTGAATGCAGCAGTCTTCAACTTGAGGCGTGCTACTAATCGTTCTACATATATATCTCATATTCTACAACATCAGAGATACTTTTGCCCGATGGTACTTATAGCTCGTCATCGAATTTCGCATGTGTCAAAAAAATACAAACACAATAGGTTTCATTATATTTTGTATATCATTATTCCGCTCGCACCGTGCATACGTATATACATAAAATATGAAGTTCGTGGATTATGCTATCATCATTGCTGTCAGCATCTTAGTTATTGTGTGAACTTTGCCTACAGTGATGTTGAAAGCAGCAGTCAGTCAGGGAAGCATCTATTATTTGAAATATCTGTCGAATACTTTCATCCAGCAAACAGTTCATTCATATTCAGCCACGGTAGCAAAGTTTCGTGCTTATTCTACAAGTTTATAATAATAATAAAGGCCTTGGGCTAGCAATAACAACAAAAGCAGCACCAATATGTAACACACCAATAATAATAACATCGGAACGTGTCTGCTTTCCCTGAATTTCTTTTGTCTTCTCTTCTCCTCTTTTGCTTTGCCTCGCAGCAGGTAGCAGTGCTGATATCAAGTTTTTACTAGTTTGACGATGAAAGCAGATAGAGGCTAAACCAAAGTAACTTTACCAGCAATATCCCGGTATTAGAAGTGCATTCTTACGATTAGTCAGTTAGCGGTACTAGGGAAAAATGGTGTAACACAACAATAACCTTTTATATGAATGGTGGTTGATAAATGCACGACCACACGGTACTTTTTCTCCGATTAAGCCTGCGCTATGATGATGAAGATGGTGGTGGTGGTGGGTTAGTTATATAGTGCAAATATTTTTGCAGCTTACACAATTCTGACAGCTTTGCGTTTCATGCAGCGTATTACATTATGTATTTTGACATTGATGGTGCTGATAATATTCATGAACAAGTATTCCCCTTGTCTACTCTGTTTATTGATTTCTATCACTTTCTCTATTTTATTTTAATATAATATGTATGCTCCAAGTAAACTATTTTATTATATACCTAGTCCCGTAAATAGAGCTCCATAGTCCCGTACAACAACAACAGAGCTCCCTATTACTTTGTTTTTGCTTAAATCACCCAACCAAGAATTATCGTTGTTCCAGTTTTATAGCTTTCCCATGCCTCTCCCTTTTGTCTAGTGATAATAGTAAGTTGACTGTGCCGACAGTGCTATTGTCATTCATGCGTCTACATTTGCTCATGCACATCCACGAAACACCAATTAAAACTATTATGGTGACAATAAAGTAGAAAATTCACTTTCCTTTATGTCTCATGATGCCCCTACCTACATTTCACAGCTTCATAGAACTTTAGATTCTGCTTTGTATATTTGGCATTTCCCCATGTTTCAAAACGTGAAAATCCATCCATACACAGCTAGTTTATGGTGCTTTGCAGAAACCATGAATATTGAAGTATATGTGTCAAATATATGTTATTAATGTGTCGGATTTGTTTACACATTTCTATGTCCATTATAATGTTGGTTCTATAGACTTGCCACTATTAAATTCAACATAAAAGGTACCACGCGGGTACTTTTACTATTTTTTATGATAATGATAAATATTGCTGTGATAATACAGGTGCTGATAAATGTGGTTTGGATGCTTCTGCAACCACCAAAATCGAATCAACTGGCACGCAGGTATATATTTACATTCATAAAATATTGCTTTTGTATTTACCCTGATAAATTTTCACTTTCACATATCATGCCTACTGTCGTAGAATGGCAGTCTGTTTAGAATTATGAAGAGTTTTACAGTACATAAAGATGGTAAATACCTATATGTATAGACACATTGATGGTCTATTTGAGAGCTGCCTATTATTGAAGTTCTACTTACTTGTGTTGTTACTTGCTCGTTTTACTTTCCTGGTGGTACCGTAGTAGAATTTTCATTGTTCACCAGGAGTTATTTGGTTATTTGATGATTCTAACAATAGGATGTCAAAATAGAGTACTAGGTATATACTCTTAACTTATTTTACTTTTTTTTAAAGAAAAAGTACTTACGTACTGGGAATTTACGCGCATAACACAACTGTGTATTTCAATGTATGGTGTTATAATTTTGTACTGTACTGTACGTACGTAAGCAGTTTTTTCCCGAGTTTCGAATACATTCTTGTCTTGTTTTGATTCTTACGCATACGAATGTACATATATTTTCATTCTCACTACAGACACTGGAGAAGGCAGCAATGATAAGAATGAGATAATGGAATATTTGTGGAAAGTATTATTGCTCAACGAGTGACTAAAGCTATTTCGTGTCAATTTTAGGTGGCGCTTCGAGTGACTAGCATGACAGTGGCCATATCCTTAAGTGCTTATGTCATGATCGCTTGTCTTTTTGGACCGAAATTGTACATAATAATATTCCATCCAGAGCGTAATGTTCGTCAAAGTATGATGGCTCCGGCGGCTCGTTATTCAACAATAGCATCCACTGCTGCTGCTGCTGGTCCAGCTTCCTTGAATGCATCTGCCTTGGGTGGTAGTGGTGCCATAACACCTATTCAAATGACAAACCTGAAGCAGAATCATTATGAGAATTCCTCCCAAAAAGCCAATCTTTCAACCGTTTCTGCTACTCCACCTCCCGTGAAAGTTGACCGTGGGACCCAGTGTGATGACTCAGGTTAGAAATACCTAAGTATTTTTTATTGTACAAAAGCTGTTGTTTTTTTCTAGTACCTTTTCTGCTACTGCTGCTGGAACGACTCACTCTAGCGCAAATTTTTACTTCCTCATTTTTGCTGACTTGGCAGTTCATTTAAAAGAATATATGTTTACACCATGATTGTTATTCCCTACAACTTTTTAGTCAACAATCAGTGGTAAAACTACGACGCGACACTTACCTCATTTTATTTTTTCCTGTTTAATCCCAAAAAAACGATGATGGTGGTGAAAGTGTAAAGATAGATGTTCTTATTCTCGTTGCAATTTTTTATTATATGTACTTTGCGTCAGCACTCTCATAGCTTCTTTAACGAATTCCTTTGCTGATGGCATACTTTCCTTGTGCATGCACCACATGGTTTAATAGTACCTAATATTTGTGTTTTTATGAAAAGAGAAAACCTTCATGAGGCTTTATCTGCAATTTGTGGACCTTTCGTCACGTTTTTGTACTTAAATGCTAATTCCTATTTTTTCTATTTACCAACACATGAAACACCTGCCTTTTCCCTGAAGAATGTTATATGAGTGTTATGAAATTCTATATATTTTGCAAACCTGGACTCTTTAAAAAGTTCATGGGAAATGGAAGAAAATATTTTCCCAAATATGTGAATTGTAATGAAAGGAGAATAATATGCTACCAAAACTCGTACTGGAGCAGCAATTTCAAAATAGTTTGAAAGAGAATTCTTGTATGCCTAAATTATTTGTGCTTCTAAAGAGCACTATTGTAAACGTTCGTGCGTACATGATTGTGATAAATTTATATTTCTTCATGACTAGAAAATCTTGCTCGATTTACCATTCCCATACAAATGCTTGATAATGCATTATTTAGGACGCTGGAGGGAAAATAGGATTGGACAATGTAATACAATAAAATGAAAGAGTGAAAAGGTTTGTTTTTTGGACCTCTAATATCGAATTTTTCCTCATCCATTTTTATTTGTTTTCTCCTTGCCTTTTCTCTTTGTTTTTGGCCGTACTAGCTTGTGTGTGTGTGTGTGTGTGTGTGTTGTTCTTGGCCTTTTAGAAGAAACTTTGTATTGGACTAATGACTCTGATATGCACTTGGGAGTGGGAGAGTCCGTTCGATACATGCAGCTTGTAGCACTAGGAAGAAATGACATTACGGAGCCGTTTCATATTACCTAACTGTCTAGTACTGCTTAAAAGGATTTCATAAAATTATCTATCTCATTGTTATCTACTTTCTGACAAATAGCTTGTGTTGCACCTTACAAATTACATGCAATGATTACTCATAACATTTTTCTATTATTTTTTCTCTCTCCGTCGAAATCTCATCCGAAATATTTATGTCAACCGCAATCATTTAATGCAGACGTCAACATGGGCCAACAGCATCAAGAGAAGAATGGTTCGTGTAACAGAAGTAGTGTAAGTGGAGATACTACTACAACTCATCCTTTACGAGTCTCGACCACCATTGCAACTCAAACAGAAGACTTGTGTTCCTCACGCTCAACAAAGTCAGAGAAATGTTGTAGTAGTTGTAGTGGTTGTTGTAATAGTCAACCTGATGGAAAAGTAGGCGACCAGGGACATGATTGCCAGAAACAATCCGCATCGTCGTTTGAGCAAAGACCCCGTAAACTTTGTAATCATGATCATGACAATTTTAGTGTAAGTGAAGTGTGTGGAATCGGCACTGCTTCGGACTTGCAAGAACACGCATTGCCACAAACTTCTTCTTCTACTACTGCTGCTGCAGAGGCGACAGCAGATGCTTCAGCTACTTCCATGATGCATCCTCATCACCAGCATCATCATCATCATCACCGCCACCATCAGCCCCAACCGCAGCGTCCTCAACGGATCTCTTTCAGGAAGGAAGGCCAACCACCAACACCAAATCAACAAAACAGGAGCAATCGAAGTACAGTTGTTGGTGATACTAGTAAAGTGACTATAATTGTGGCCAAGGATAGCGGTGATGTACTTCTCTAGTAGTTTCATCATGCCTTTTAACGCATGAAATATCTTCTTCTTTTTTGTTTTCAAATGTTTTAACCTAAACAAAAAGAAACATCGTCAACGAACTACCATACATACTGTATACCTTTGTCTACAGTTAACAGCTACATTAGATGTGTATACTCGATGTATAGGTAGGTAATAGTAAAATTAAAAGTCATATTCCCTTAAATGAATGATCACTTGAGTCTAATGCATTATTAAGTGGGTTAATATACTAAATTTATCATAAGTAGGAGTAACAGGCAAGAAAAAAACACTTGTGTTGACCCACCAGATATGTATATTCGAACATGGGTGTATTATTACGTGTGTAGTGATGTGCACTCTCTTCCATTCTATGTGTTTATGCTTTTTCTAAAAAAAGATAAACTTTTTCAAAGACTGACTGAGAACGGCCGAGGCACTTTTACTCACTCAACCTCTCTAGCAAAATGGCATTCTACTATACCGTGGAGCCATCAAACTTTTCATTTATTTGTAGTACTAGATCTAGCTTCGTTTCCATCATGGCTATCAATCTGACAACGTGATGAGATAAAAATGAATGGTATTTTATTTTCAACGTACTGAATGAACTTGACATTATATATAATATGTAGTAAATCTGTTCCCTAATGTACGCATTTTCGCATGTACGTAAAGTAGATAAGTAGGTACTATAGTATGATACCATGTTACTCTAAATTTAAATAAATAGAGTATCATTTAAGTCAAGTGAACTCCAAGGATCTATACAAGTGCCTTATTATTATCATTTTATTATCAAAATTTCAAGATGCTATACTCCGTATACTATGTACTTACATATAATCATTATCATAACCATGTTATTTATAGTGGTATTGTGACGAGAGGCACATGAAATATTCTATTATATCTCAAAGTTGATAGACAAAAAGTTATATGCAGCAGTATGAGTATTAAGGAAAGCCATACATTTTATTTCCTATTGATGATAATGATGATATTACTAGGCATTCTAGGTAGAAATATATATGTGTATATACTCTCTCTTGGTCAATTGAAGCATTATACTTATAAGTAAGAGTAGTTTATTGATAGAAAGTTTTAAGAAAGATTGAAAGTAGTAAGCTCCAAACAAACTAAGTTAAGTAGGTATGATGGCATGCTATACTGAGTATTAATAATATAAGAGAAAAGCAAGGGTTTTCTCTTCCATGGGCTAGCCCTAGATAGCTTGGTGATGATGATGACATATTCCGCGTAAATTTATTCTGTGAGTAGGTGGATATATTGTAGAGTATAAGATTTGATAATAATATATATGTATGCCAGAGATTTTTCCCTTGATACTACAAAAGCATAGTGAAGGAGTTGGTGAAAGTGAGTGAGAGTATGTGATTCAATGAATTCTTATGTTAAGGCTATATGTCTGCATACATAAATGATAAGGAGCACAAATTAATATGAAAAGTATGTACTTATTATGGTTAAGCTACATCCATCGTGCATCCCACTTCAGTCGGTTTCCTGGAAGGAAGTAAGCCTAAACTTTATGGCTAACTTACTGCTTTTAGTGAAAAAATACTCCTTGTGTATTACAGCGTTACCCATCCAGTCAGTCGACACTATAAATGCTGCTAAAAAAAACTAAATGTTCCAAAAGTGCAAAAAGTAGTGGAGAGGAAAAATAAAAGACCGAAAAGAAGGAGAAGAAGAAGAAGAGGAGGAGGGGCACGGAAATGGAGATGATGAGCACTGAGTTTTTATCGTTGTATTCAATGTTCCTTGTAGCGTGATCATGTACACTGACTTACTTAAAAAGTTATCTTGTAGTTTATTTCCAGACAGTGCACAATCTTGCAAAATACATAGAAATGTTATGAATTTTTTTGGAGCCCTTCTCTTTTCTGTTTTTCTTTTCCCGGGTAGAGAGGGCTACACACGACTCTAAGTTGATGTGGGAGTTTTGGACGAGATTGTAAGCACAAAATATATATTCCACTCACCATCCATGTAGAGGTTTTTACGATATGGGCACAGGACAGAAAGAGAGATGGAAGTTTGTTAAAAGAGTCAGAAACGAAGGCTAATAATTTTATCTTTCCCACTACTGATTCCAAGTGTACATGTACATAGGTATATTTATATAACCATAATTCCGTTTTAAATGGTATCGGTCTTCCAGGACCTTCTGAAACAGAAGATTATATAACAGTTTGTGTACGTTTGTATCGTGGGAATGATGATAATCAAGGCATGAAAAACGAGAATTATTTTACGATGGAAATGTTTCGTAACAAGTTTATTTGGCCTGCTTTGTTTACAATGGAATAACTGAACTCAAGCAATGAGTACTCTACTTTGATGAAAAAGTACGTGGTGGCTATAGTACAATATCCTTTGTGAATGTCAGTCAGTTGACACAAAACCCAGAGATCACATTTTACAGCAAAACTTTTCTGGGGAAAGGCAACGTGCATGCAAACTTGCTCAAAAGAAAATATAAAATTGAGCTTCATCATTAACACAAGAAGAGGAGTACACATCTACTTAAGCAAAACAACACTAAAACTATCACAACTACAGAATGTAAAGTTATACAACGACGCCAGGAAGAAGGCCGCTTCAATGATGCATCCGCAGCTAAGAATACTATACTTCACTCCCACTCCACCTCTACTCGTTCTTCCTTCTTCATACTTCCATTTAAAAAATTCGTTCCGTTTCCAATTCAGCTGGATCACGTCGACTTGCCGTCTCTTTCACCCGTACTTTATTCAAACTGACAGCAGGCTGAAACGACTTGTGTCACGTAAGTTGCAATTTTTTCTTTGTTGCACGACTTTTTCTTTTGTATCAATTCCAGCTTAAAGACCTATACACCATTTTAAAGCCATATTTGTTTCATACAAAAAGTATTCCACAGAAATGAACTTGTGTCTATATACCTGTGTATTTTTCTATCATTTTAGCAATTTTTTGCACGAAACTGAGGAAAATTCATATACATTTATAAACAGAATTAGAGATGTCACCCATACATATACAACTAGGCCTTCTATGGAGCATGTTCCCTCATTTTTGCCAATACTTGCTAAAATGCGCAGGTGGGGCATCCACACGCTGACAAAAGGAGGAGATACCATTTTCAAAGAAAGACGAAAATGATTTTCATATAAAGTTCTACTTTTACACGTACCCGTAGAGTAATATTTGCTCCTTTCCTTTCACTTCAATAAATCCGATAACGATTTCAGGGCGCACAAATAGGCCCTCATCATCATCCTCTTCAATCAAAATGATCACCGGATCGTCACCTCGTGCTTTGATAAAAAAAAGTCTACATTTATTGAAAGAGTAATAATAAAAAAAACTATGTAGTATGCTTGCTTATTGATTTGAAAAAACATTTCATAATGGGAACACATGAATGCATATTCGCATCTTGTCACAGAATATTATTATATAGAACTGAATTGACTTTTGTTGCTTTCATATTTTATTTCTCATAAAGTACTTCAGTATTAAACATATACTAAAAATTGATCACTTTTTTGGGATGTGAACAGGAAAATATTTGATGTGAAGGAAAAGAAAATTTCTGTCTTGTCTGTGTGATAACAACAACGCATTTTGTTGAACTGTAACACTCTGATATACCCCAGTCAACATTTTCTATTGTGCAGATTGTGCTAGTATTTCTTTGAATTCACCTTCCACCACCACTCACAATGTGACCATCCAAACCAATGTCGCAACGGTTGTGTCTGTACAGTGGTGGTAGCACAATGACATGTAATGTCCTGTCTGTGAGCATCCTTCTCCAGTCATCTCAAAGAAACTCACTACAACACACAAGATGTGGTGAGATGGATAGATAACTTTAATGATAATGATAAAATGATGTACCTATGTGTATGCTAAAAAGAAACAAGCAAGTACAACATTTAAATTTATTCTGCTACTGCTACTACCATCCCTACTACTACTACTACTACTACCCCCACTACTACTACTGATGCTCCTGTAAACTCTTCAAAACTCTAACGATGACATTATAAGAGAATGAAACAGAGGCATTGCTCAGAAAGAGCCCAGTCACATGAATTCATTCATGGGGTTCCTTTTGTTTGCTTCAATTTTCAAAGAGTACACTTTCCTTTGAAACGGAAATGAGAAATTGGAACTGAATAGTTATATTCTTTCCGTCGATGGAAGTAGAGTAGCATTGGTTCTGGTGAGTGGAGAGATGGTAGTTATGGTTGGACTGCTCAAGAAATTCACATTTGCCAAATCTTTGTTCTTCTCGTACACAACTCAACATTGAATAGCTTTGGAAGTACTGGAATAACACTAGAAGCGTGGGATTTTTCTTTATATCTGTCTGTCTGTCTCTCTCTCTCCCTCTTCACTTCACTTCTTTATTCTTGTGCAGTCCATCAATCTGCTTTGCTATTCAATTCTTGTAGAAATTCCTTATGGGTTGGACAACTTGTCCGAGTGAGGATACAATATTTTTACCATGTCATGCCATATATTTTTTTTTACTTTTTTTGATAAAGTTAGCAAAGTTTGCAAGTATATATCTATGCAAGTGTATTTCCATCTACTATTTTGGTATGCCCTATGACAGCTCTTATTTTTCCTACCTTTTATAAGCCTTTTGTACTTACGTGTCAGAATAGGCTCACGTGCTTGCATGATATGAAAGGCAGCCTATACAAGATGGAACCAATAGATGTGTGGAATTGAAAGTGTTGTATCTTTATTGCATTCTCTCAGCGAACAATCGCGACAAAGAATTGAATGTAGGTAGGTACAAATCAACAATTTTACCTTGTTGAACATTACATTATGTAAAAGGAACGGAATGAAAAAAATTGATGTAACTTTCAACGAATTTGCTCGTTCACTGATTGTAAAGGTTCTTACAGTGAACCTCATGTGGAGGCTTAGACAGCACAGGAGATTCTATACATTGTAGACAGTCCATAAATTGAAATGGAAGCACAATAGAATGAGAAATAGAGTGAAACAAGAGCACGCAACCGAATAGGCTGGCGTAAACACAAACATTCGTTTTTAGAAGTACCATCACCATCAGAGAAAGAAAAAAAGTGGTGTGTCGAATTATTTGGCCACAACAGCGCAACAGAAATAGTGAAGGATAGCTAGGATGGAACGTTATTGGGAGATGTTAATAATAGCAAATTGTGAAGGGAAAGCTGTGATGATGATGGTAAAAGAAAAAGGAAGGATGAGAAAAAAGAAATAGAAAAGCCGACAGATAACCAGCAAATAATGTAACTTTTTCCATACGCCCTCAAAGTGTACTTCTTCATGTGTGCTTTTCATTTTAGTAGCATCTTTGCTTATTTATTTGTAGATGTAGAAAATCTATCGGAAATAGGCTTTTGGACGGTTCTGGGAATTGACGAGACCGATGTAGGTGAAAGTTGATTAGAAATGTAATACATAAGCAAAAAAGAGAGATGGTTGATTGCTGATGTTTCCTATAAACTACTACTATAAGAAGCATCAAAATGCAATGTAATGAAGTCCATTGGTACGTCGGTCGGTATACTTACTTTCGAACTTCTGATGAGATTTAGCCAGCATATTGTTACTCTACTGAACCACAAGCTTCTCTTAAGGTTCCCTATATGTTGTTAAGCTTAAGACGTTGAGAAAATGGTTAATACTCTTACAAAGTGTATCCACTACCATTATTACATAAATTGTGGACCTTTGTCGGGCAAACGCGGGTTTTAAGCTATAATAATATGTGTGTGTGTGTGTGTGTGTGTACGGTGTAGACGCGCAACCGAACGAACTAGTATCTGCTCTGAAAATTCGATATTTTTTGTTATTGGTTTAGAGCAAGTATGAACAAACCAATGTATTATGCTGTAATAATGAAACCGGAGAATGAATTTGTTCCATCATCTCGTTTCAGTAATATATATCTGTTCTGAAGACATAAACCACATGTTATATTCATAGAGACTCGCAGTGAAATTGAAGAATGAATATATTTTCTACATAGGAAGGCTGCTTTTAATAAGCTGCCACTGGGTATAAAGGATAAGGTTACTTAATATGGCAGGGACCAAACTAACTCAGGACCCAAGCGGATTTCGTACTGGTATATCTTCTTTGTCTTGGCCGCCAATATGTTAGGTTTTTACATTATTATTATTTTTCTTTTCTACACTATTTACCTTGAACTCTAGCTCATTGGCTAATGCCTTGTATGTATGTTATTTTCTATTTTGTAGAAATACTTAGGTTATGTTACATTTTCATACAGGGCATAACTAAGGCATAACTCCTCTTATCATAAGTGCTTCAAAATTCGTCGAATTCATTTGGGTCAGCGGTTTGCCTTCTGTTGCCTGTTTGTCCCATCACTCCCATCCACTACTCTTACTTATTTATTCGAGAAACCCGTCATGTTATTACATTTAATCCGTACTCAATAAATGAAAAGCTCGTCTATTTATTGGAATTTCTTTTACTTTCTTCTTTTATAGTTTAGCTTGTCTTCACGGTTCAAAGACGAAAATGTTATTGCTTCCCAATCATAAAAAAGACCATTAGAAAACTGAGCTTCATAACATATGCCAATAATTCGGATGTAAATAAATTGTAATAACAAGCTGATGTCTACAAAGGTTTGGCTATAAAGAGTCAAACGCGATTTGCCGTCGCCTTCATGTTCCATAGCATGTAGTCTTGTAATTTTATGCTTACTTCTGGGAAAACGTTGATTGAAGAAAGTACAATTTCTGCCATACATGTAATCAAATCTGCTTTTATTCATTTACCTTCCCAGCATGACGCACTTTTGTAGACGTAAACCATATTATCTTATCTTTACAGCTATTGAGTTTTAATTATGTTACCGCTCCGGTTTCCGCATTTTCTACATTTATTATTATTGATCGTCCATGTTGTAGGAAGGTAGGAGCTACGTTGCTGAAAAGGCCCTGTACTGCTGGCAGTAGTGGCGTATAAATCGAAAATTAATCTTTGCGCTCCTCAAATACGACCTTATAGGGTTTTGCCTGAATCATAAAGCTGACGGCTGGTTCCAAATCAGGCTCAGGTGAATCAGGATCCGCTGTTATATTAAACTTTTGAACAAGATTCGTGAGAAACATAAAAATACCATCTCTAGCAAGCGTTTCGCCAGGACATTGGCGGCGACCAATAAGAAATGGATTAAGATGTTCACTCTTCTTGAATGATTTCTCATCATCTGTCAAAAATCTCTCTGGTCGGAAATTTTCTGGATCGCCCCACAACTTTGGATCATTATGACAGTACTGTAAATTTATCATTATAAAAGTGTCTTTGGGGAATAAGACTTGTCTAAATTCCGTATCGAATAGAACCCGATGTGGAACTCCAAACGGGGCATTGGCTTTGCGAAGTAACTCGTTGATAAAGGCCAGTGTGTATGGCATACTGAAATTAGATACAAAGGGAAAACCTCATCTTAATTTAAAATGTGTGCGCAATTTTATTTATGATGGAAGCGTCGAAAAGAAAGGGAATAAGGAATTACATATTGCATACAACACATAACCTTTGCTTATTTTTGAAAAGAAAAGTGGAATGAGAGAAAGATTGACGATTCTTTTGTGACATGGTACGAACTTTGCTCTGTCGGAGAGGGATACGGGTCTCGAGTTTCCGGTCACGGCTTTGATCTCGGCTTGCAGTTTCCTTTGGACTTCTGGTAGCTTCAAAAGGTACAATATGCCCCAGTTCATAGTGGATGATGTGGAATCTGCTCCTGCCTGGAAAAGATCGGCGACCACTCCTATCAACTGCTTTTCTGTGCAACACACCACACAATAACACATACATGCATGTTTATTTTGTACATTGCTTTAATTAAAAATTTGGTTTCCGACAACCACTTCAATTCCAGGCACGTAATACGAAAAGAATTGCACTTTAAAAAAATACCTGCAGGTGCACCGTAAAAACTTGATGAGGAGTCTGAAGTGTTGTTTATCTCTTTCAAATAGACATCTATAAAATCCCTGTCAAAGAAACGACACCAAAGAAAATTTAATATTTGCTATAATTCTGTTCCATCTTCGTTTCCAGAAAGAAAGTAGCCCTAATACTGAACTGAGCATTCTTATCAATTCATCACACGTTCTTATTTACCTTGGACTATCCTCTTGAAGACTTTCTTTATGCGTTTTAATTGTATTTGCTACGAACTCCACCAACCCTCTCATTAATCTTCGAATAGCATTGTAGCCAGAAAGCTCTGGAATAATGTATTTTACTGATGGAATGAACGCCAGGATTCCTCCACTTTTAGCAGCCTCATCAAAGGCACTGTCGAAAAAACATGAAACCGAGTATGCTTTTTAAGAAAATTCTAATACATTTTAGATAATCTGTAATGTGCTGTAGTGGCATTACAAGGTAAAGTGGCAGACACTTATTTGCTCCTTCGTATTTTCCTCTCCACAAACAGAAATGCATTAAGGCTGCCATTGCCAATTATTTTAATTAAAATGTCCGTTTGGTAAATCCTGCCTTACCCCGATAGCTGATGAGCTAAGTGCCGAAGCTTGGGATCTTCTTGACTGTACCTCGTTCCAGCCACGATACTCCACAAGGAATTTAAGAATGCTAATGACAGCTCATTCTTTATGTCATCTACAGGCTTTCCTTTAAAAGCGGCAAATCTATCCACAAGCTCATTCACTTCTTCCATCATTACGCTTTGCATTGAACTCTTTGCAAAGCCAAAATCCCTCAGCTGCCTTATGATAAAGCGCCTCTGCTCTTCCCACGTTTCTCCTTGTGCATTAATTAGGCCTACACAACCAGACATATTGTATTTTATTCCAGTTTACCATCCTCCCATATTTCCCACTTCGCATCAATATCATTCACAGTTACAAGTGACAACAAGACGTGTTTTGACCACCTATATTTTCTCCTTCAAACAATGTAAACTCGTTAACATACATACGCTCTTCCACTGAAAGCATCCAATGCCAGCATTTCCTTTGCTATTGCTGGATCACCGACAACCACAATTCTGTACAAAAAAAAATTCTCTCAAGGTCACTTATTTTTCGAATAAGAAGAGGAATCTTATTTTTCTACCAAAATAGTGTTGCATTGCTTTCATACGTTTTCTGGCCCATTCTAAATTTATACAAGGGTCCATATTTTTTACTCCATTTTACCAAAGTCCGATACATTCTTGCTTCTACTTGCAAAATATTTCCTACCAATGGTAGGCCCCATGGTCCTGATTAAATAAGAAATAATTAATTAATACGAGCATTGGTTTGAACCTTATGAAATCCTGCCGTGTTCTAGATGTAATAAAAAACGAAACCGGAATGACAGTCTTAATTTTACTATTGATCATATACTTACCCGGTAAGTTTACTTGTCGTGCTTTAGGTTTGAATACAAAATATGCCAAAGCCGCAACCGCTAGAAATATCCATCCAGTTAGAGAAAGCATTTTGCAAAATAACCGTGTTTTCCACTGGAAGTATAAACCTCTGGAATCAGCTTTCTTTATGAATAAGCCATTATTTAGAGCAACAAGTAACTGACAACTTTATTCTGATTTCAAGTCGTCTCAAGTTATAAAGATTTTCTAGACGAGTTTATGGCACTGACACATTGCACTGGAGAAACCAAACAGCAGCGTTATATGAACTGAAATGAAATTCTGAAACGTATAGTAGTCTGCGTGCAATGCATTTGTTAGTGCTTTGGATTTGGGTTGCTGCTGTTAAAAAAATACAGTGATCTGCAAGCGAGTTTATGTACAATTTCCCATTTCGTTCGAAGCGTACATGGTATTGCGTATATACATTCTCGCAGAATACACAAAAGGTTAATGTTGGCTGGCAATGTTGCCGACTGCCATCAAAAATAACAGACGAGATATTATGCAATGTGTTTTGGTGCACGTAATAATAAATGATAGGTCGCTTGTCGCTTGATGAATTTCAGCAAGTGATTCTGTAAGTAAATCCAATTTTGCAAAGAGAAACAGAGCAGACAGAGGAGTATGCATGATTACTCATTGTGACCATATAAATAGAATTTCAAGGTCGCTTACTTTACAATCCCATGGTTCTCAACGGAGAATGTGCTATATAATCATTATTTAAAATGCTGGGATGCTTCATGTTCATAATTTTTCACAACGTATCCTATCAGTTTCTGACACTGTCTATAGGATTTATTAAATGAAATCACAGTATTAGTAGAAACAACTTAAAGGCAGTGGATAGTGTAGGAGGATGCTGCTAAGGAAAATATCTCAAAGTAGAGCCTACTAGCAGCTTTGCCTTTTATCATCTGCTTTTAGAAGAGAAAATATTCAAGGACAGACTTGACTTTGTGTTTAACCCATTATAACGCTTACCAGTTAATGCCATCAAGTCTGGCAGTTTCAAAATGTTAGAACCAGACATGAAACTAAACGATCTTTATAAAAAAAACAAGGGAAACAACAATGTCTCGGAAAAGGGAAACTTGTCGTTTTTGTTTTTTTTTACACACTCAGGCAAGAATTTTTGAACACTCAATTTATTTTATAAGATGCTGCTCCTGACATTTCTGCAAACAAAAGCCTTTGTTAGTTCACTGTTGAAGTTTCTCTCTCACTGTCATATGTCACTAAATCTTTCCCTGTCATTATCCTGCAAACTGTTGAATATTTTCAGTGCAGTTGCAGCTATTACTATAACTCAATAATGCTAGAGCGTGAGATAAAACTGTATACCATTTATAAAAGATAACTTCTTTAGAGGCGGTACCTAAGAACACCACTCATAGGTATTACCCTGGATTTCAATGTTGCAACGCAATCTCAACTCTAGGTCCCATCTAGGTTATCATCGCTAAATAGAGTACCGATAGACATCAACTCGGAAATCAAGTCTTTCATTGCTTTAATACAACTAGAGCTGCATGTTTTCTCTGTGGCCTGCTGTACTCATTCACGGTCAACTTGAATGGCTTTTTACCATTAGCGTTCGTTCACATAATATCCAGTTGAGTTTACAAATTAGTTACACAACCATGTTATTTTCATCTCATTCAGTATACGGACCATCACACGGACACTCGTATATACTGCAAAAATTGTTTGCAACAACTATACCATTTTTTATATATGCTGAAACCCTACAGTGCTAGTAGCACTCACTTTTGTGCGCTTTTAAACATTGCCTGCTAACAAAATTGGGCTTACAACTTCTGAATGAGTTAGATTACATCTCTGCTAACTCAATTTTTCGACCATTTGATGCAAACAATGTCTCTTCTGAGAACTATAATCATAAGCAATTTTTTTAGATCTCTTCCAGTTTCCAAAAATCACAGCACTACACAAATGATGTACAGCATTTCAATTTAGTTCGCCCCATGCATTACGCACAGTTTTCTAATACGGTCATTTTCAGTGGCTGACGATGACGGAAATGTTAAAAGGGACCTTACACATTGCAATTCATTCCATTCCAACAAAAATTCAATTTCATTACAAGTAGACAGACAACAGTGTTACTGTTGTTTGGTATATTGGGTGCTGCTACGTCTATCTCTGTCAATTTTTTTCAAGACTTGATGTCAACATGTTTTTCCGAAAAAGAGCTGACATTTGTCGTGAAAG